>OU452243.1:26615000-26925000 GCA_911728495.1 Furcula furcula
ATAACAAACTGCCTTCAAAGAAACTGCGTAGCCTGTCAGTATTCTTGGATGATGAAGGAATTCTACGTATTGGAGGACGTCTATCCAGATCGGACTTACCTTTTGAGGTTGAACATCCTGCACTCCTCCCTAAGCATGACAATGTGGTTAACCTTATTATAAGGCATTTTCATGAGTTAAATTGTCACACTGGTCCTGGACTTCTAATGTCTCTCATTCGCCAGAAATATTGGATTTTGGATGCCAGAACGGTTATTAGGGCCAGGTTTCGTGAATGTAATACGTGTTTTCGTGTTAATCCTACACACCCCACGCCGAAGATGGCGGATCTACCACCTTGTCGCATAAAAGAAGCCAAAGCATTTGTCCATACAGGTGTTGACTATGCGGGACCTCTCCGCATTCTGCTTTCACGTAGACGTGGACAGCATGCTCAGAAGGCATATATATGCTTATTTGTATGCCTTGTCACCAAAGCCTTTCATATTGAACTCACCACGGAATTGTCCAGTGATTGTTTTTTAGCCGCATTTAAGCGCTTTTTATCACGTCGTGGACCCGTTTCGTGCATGTACTCAGATAACGGCACAAACTTTATTGGTGCACGTGCTCAATTAGATGACATTTATAAATTACTGCTTGACTCGCAGCATCAGGCTATGACGAAATGCGAATTAGAAAAACACAGGATTGAATGGAAAATGATCCCTCCTCGGTCGCCTCATTTCGGCGCGCTATGGGAATCAAATATAAAAAGTCTAAAAACTCATTTATATAGGGTAATAGGCAACCAACTGTTAACTTACGAGGAATTACAAACTGTGTTGATTCAACTAGAATGTCTAATGAATTCACGACCTCTGAGTGTTATTAGTTCAGATCCGCATCCTGAAGTTTTAACGCCAGCGCATTTTTTAATGTCTACCCCTCTTAAGTATTTACCGGCTTCAGATTTGTCGGACAAATGTATCAATCTTGTAAAACGTAAAAACCTGCTTGATTCATTAGTGGCTTCTTATTGGAAGAAGTGGCGTAATGAGTATTTGCACACGTTGCAAGTTCGACAAAAGTGGCAGAGTAATGGTAACTCAGTTCAAGTGGGTACTGTCGTATTGATCGGACAGGACGATGCCCCTCCATTATCTTGGCCTGTAGGCGTAATTACCGAAGTGTTTCCGGGTTCTGATGGCATAGTTCGGGTTGCCACCGTGAAAACTAGACAGTCTTCGTATAAACGCCCTGTTGTCAAATTATACCCGTTGCCGACCCAATAAGTAAATCACATATTATCCACAATAAATTAATTTAGGTTTCAGACATTGTCAGATCATAGATAACAATATATATATATATATATTCATATACATGTAGAATATAATTGTATGCACATATACAGTAGCACAATACTTTTCAGGACTCACCACACTTTAGAAATTATAATACTTCCATTCATCTCATAAATGTTAGAGAATTTGTACCGATAATCAACAGTGTTTGAATTGGGTATAATTGTGGTGTTGAAAGACCTGTGAACTTTCAAAGTGGGGTGCATGGTGAAGCGTTATAATCGCTATATTGTTGACATGTAAGTAGCTCCCTCTTTGTCGATAAAACACCAGTTTCGTGCAGTGCTCACCATGATACGCTAATAGATGGCACTACCGGGCCATTAGTAAAGCAAGAACAGCTATGTGATTGGCTGATGATCCGGACTCCCACCCTTTGAGAGAGATGGTCGAAGTTTCCATAGAAGACGTTACTCAGACCTTTTCCGTTAATCTTCCGTTGCATACACTTTTTTGCATCCGAACGTTCTTTGGTTCATTGCTAATACTGATAGCATATATTCGGAATTGGACATTATATACATAGACTGGATTGGTGTAATTCATATTCGACCGGCCGGTCAGAGAAAAGTGCCAAGTGTCTCCAAGCTGCATGCAGAGTGCCGCGAGCTGATCAGCCCTCGGAGTACTGAACTCCTGAGGTCCATACCTACTGAAGGCGTGCTGAAGGTGAGTGAGCTTTTTCATTCTGCACAGTCTGGGTTACTGGTGTTTTTCGGTATTGAAATAACCAATTAATTCGTAAGTCACCTTACACAACCCGTGTGGCTATTTACACGCCACACCAATATCTGTCTCTTTAGGGTCGATAATGCGCTAGTGATTCTTGCTTAGCGATAGCATACCAATTTTGAAATATTTGGAATTTAAATGCATAATACATGATGACTGTTACACTAAAAGACGCATGACATCAATTGCTTCCTCTCAAACTTCGCAGATCTGTAGAAGATATTTCTTTTTTGTTAGATATTGCTAAGGGTAATATTAATTCTCCGGATATCTTATTTAATTTAAATTTAAGAGTCCCTAATGGGATACAACGTCATCCAATGACTCTATCTACTCCTGCAGTTAACACAAATTATCGCGTACATTAATTTTTTGATCGCACCGGTAGAATAATTAATAAATATATGACTGAATTTGATTTAGATCTTTTTCATACAACAAAACATCAGTTCCGTAATTATATATCTAATACTAGCGACCCGCCCCGGCTTCGCACGGGTGTAATTGAGAAAAAAAAGAAGTGAATAATTTAAAGTTACTGCCTTTGATTATATAATTTCTTTATAAATAATCTTTGTAGCTGACTTTTCGTAACGCAATATGAACAAATTTTGTATAGAAGTGACGCGTGAAAGGGCTACGTATAGCTGCCTGTCCATGGGCAAAGTACTCAACGCTTAGATTTAAGCCTGCAACGTTGAATCTCTGAGCTTGTGATTTGTTAATTGTATTTATAATTTTAGAAACTGCAGACGTGTACCGGTGCACAATTTGGGTGGATTAAGGACAGGAACAGGACACCATTTCTTTCAAACCAATTTATGGAAGCAATACGGGGTTCCTTGTTCGGTTTCATCGTTAAGACGTAAACGGGGGTCAACCGGGGAATTCTTACCCACTAAAACCCCCGCGGCTATCACGTCGGCACATTAGAGGGCGGACCTAGGCTATCTGTCGGGATCTGCACCAGCTGATACCACTCAGTGCCTTGACTTTGAACCCGCCACCGGAGAGGCACATTATAGTTCCCCGAGAACCTGTCATGGTGCTCACGGTTACAGGGGTCACGGGGGAAGCCTTTAATGGGATTTACGGGACCCTGTTGGTGGTCAACCGGGTATGTAGGATTCTTAACACTAAACCCCCAACGGCCGCGCAATCAGCACATAAGAACCCCTTCTTGGGCTATCCGGTGGGATCTGCATCATGATACCCTCAGTGGCTTGCCTTTGACCCCTCCACCGGGGAGCACAATAAAGCCACCTGGGAACTTGTCACCGTGCTCACGGTTACAGGGGTCACGGGGGAAGCCTTCAATAGGTCCCCGGAACCCTGTTGGCGGTCAACCGGGTTATGTAGGATTCTTATACACTAAACCCCCAACGGCTGTTAAATCAGTACATAAGTAGGAGACCTGGGCTATCCAGTGGGATCTACACCAAGATCCCTCAGTGGCTTGCCTTTGAGCCCGCCACCGGGGGGGGCACAATAAAGCCACCCGGGAAACTATCATCGTGCTCAAAGATACGGGGATCGCGTGGGAAACCTCCAATAGGCCCCCAGGATCCTGTGGGCGATCGACTGCAGTACTCTTTTGTGTGGACAGCCGTGGGGGACACCCCACGGCTGTCCACACAAAAGAGTGTGCACCGTGTACCCCTCAGTGCAAGGCAAGGGCCTTTGAAGCCGCTGCCGGGGACGCATTATAGCCCTCCGGGAATCTGTCACCGTTGTCACAGTTAAGGGAGTAGCGGGGGAAACATCCAATATGTCCCCGGGATCCCGTGGGGAAGTCAAACTGGGTATTTGGGATTCTTACCCACTAAAACTCCCGTGGCTGTCACATCGGCACATGAGAGGGAAACCTGGGTTCTCGGGTGGATCTGCACCAGGTGTCCCTGAGTGCCTGGCCTCTGAGTCCGCCGCGCAGGTTTACCTTATATTATAAGGAATGATACAATGTGACCAGATTCAGTATTTTAATACTATTTCACTCTTTTTTAACGTCGTTTTAGAAGATGTTTATCGGTATTTTGCTGGAAGTCAGTATTTTTATTGGGGAAAAAATATGCTAACATTGTAAGCAGTTGTCCTCGCGAAAATTGTTCAGGGACTTGGCCAAACATATTCTATATTACATTTATGAGCGTGGATCAATCAATTAGAGACAAAACATTACAGGCTGCTGTGTTGTATTGTTATTTAAGTACACAATGCTTAAACATAGTCTGGAATTTAAGTTTTTAGTTTATGAGGGGATAGTTAGGTCCGTATATAGTGTGTATGAACACAAACCTTGGGAACACTTAAAAAATATTGGTTGGGCATTTTTTTTATTATTGACATACATTCTGAAATGATTACAGATGAAATAATAAGTGTTGATGTATTTTTTTGGCAAAATAAAACATGTTTGACGAAATAAAATGCGCTACTTGTGCATATTTTTTTTTTAGAAATGGTTAAAAATCTTTGACAAACAAACTTAGTTGTGCGGTTTGGTCTTTTTGCTACCTGAGGTGTTAGATGAATAGGAAACTAACCCTCGGTGCGCAAATCCAACTCGCTCTTGATCAGTATTTTTTCGAAGTGGACTCGGTACATTTCAGTATTTTTCCGATGAGACCTCGGTATAGATACAACTTCTAAATAAATTCAGTTAATATTAAACCTTCAGTGAAAAATAAAAAAAATTGTAAAATGATCAAAAATAAAAAGTTTAAAAGTAAGCCACGTAGTGCGGGGGCACCGCTGCCGCTGTTCCCGATGGGGCACTACGTCGGTTGAGCGCGGTGGTGGTGCAGAGGGGAGTCGGGCCGAAAGGCCTTAGGACGGGGGCACCGCAGCAACCGTGCTGTCGGGGTATGGGACCCGGCAGACGGCAGTACCTGGGGTATGGGACCCGGTAGCTCGGTGCAATACACAAAAAAAAAGAAGTTTATTTAATTAGATAAAACTTAAAACTTTCAATGAAAAATTATCTAACCGATGGTGAAAACGCTGCGTGGTTTAGGAGGTGCTATCGGATATAGACAGACTCGGATAGAGACTTTGTTTCACACTATGTAAAGATACTTTGACGTCGTTGGTCCCCAACACCAGCCAACCTATAGAAAAAACCCTGACTGACAGACAGACAATAATTCCAATAAAGTTTTGGCTTTTTTTATATCATACGTACAATAGGTGCATGCATATTGTATTCCTACCCAAACAGACATTTTGAAAATATATTTTCATTATTTTATTTTGTTATATTTGGGAAACAAACAAATGATACCACTTATTACTAAATATAAGATCCAATAGTACAAAAAAATCAATTCAGTTTCCACTAATAACTAAATCATAACATTAGAGGCATGATTTTAAATTTAAAAAAAGTATTAAATATAAAAAATATATTAGAGATAAAAAGTACCGGAGTCAATATGAGTTAAATATTTAAAACATCGAATATTAATATAAATAAAAAAATCAAAAACAAAGTTTAAAAATACAAAAAAAAAATCGGCACACGGGTAGCGAACCCGGACAGTCCGTACTTAGGGGACGCTTCCGTAACCACTTGGCCAAGGAACTTTTGTTTTATTCCTCGAATTACCGTATCTTATTCTTGTTATATATTTGTACCGCCATCGGTTGAGTATTAATACTCCTTTTTTACCGTGTTAAGGGATAAATAAAAAAAAATATGAAATACTAATTCAATTAATTTTCTTAACGAATGTCTGTGCAAAATTTCAAGTCAATAGGACCAAGAAATCGCGTTCTCCCATACAAACTTTGCCCCCCTGTTTGACCCCCTTAGAGGATGAATTTCGCAAAATCCAGTCTTAGTGAGCACCTACGTCTTAAAAGGAACCCCCATGCAAAGTTTGAGACTCCTAGCACTTGTAGTTTCTGAGATTTCGTGATGAGTGGGTTTTTGTCTACTCTTTTATATAATAAGATTTTTTTCGCTTAAAAACCACACTCAATTTTCTTTTTGTCTGTATATGTTTAAGGATAAAAGAAGTTCGCATTATATAGTTTTTAGTTTTGGCCTTAAATACAAAATTGTTTCTATTTGTTTAAGTTAATATTACATAGTAAATCATCATCATCATCATCACCAGCCGGAAGACGTCCACTGCTGAACATAGGCCTCCCCCTTCGAACGCCACAATGACCGACAATTGGCTATTTGCATCCACCGGTTACCTGCGACGCGCACAATGTCGTCTGTCCACCTACTGGGAGGCCTACCTACGCTGAGTCTTCCGGTTCGTGGTCGCCACTCGAGAACCTTTCTTCCCCAACGGTTAACGGTTCGCCGAGCGATGTGGCCTGCCCATTGCCACTTCAACTTGCAGATTTTAAGAGCTATGTCGGTGACCTTGGTTCTTCGGCGAATCTTCTCATTCCGGATTCTGTCGCGCAAAGAAACTCCGAGCATAGCTCTCTCCATAGCTCGTTGTGTGACTCTGAGCTTATCCAAAAGGCCAACAGTTAGGGACCACGTCTCAGTACCATATGTCATCACTGGCAACACACACTGGTTAAAAACCTTCGTCTTCAGGCACGGCGGTATTTTGGACGAGAAGATTTCGCGTAGTTTCCCATCCGAGTTGGATTCTTCGGGCGACCTCTTTGTCGAAGTTGGACCGACCTACCTGGATTGGTTGTCCTAGGTATACGTAGTGGTCCTTCGGAGTCGCTGGACGCTCGGGGTGTGGGCCCTTTGAGCGTCCATTGAATACGGCGGCGACTCCGAGGAGGACGGCGGCGGGGTTGCGACCCCCGTCCCCGTGAGTACCGTGTCTGGTTCCCGGGGGGCTACAATGCGTCCCCCAGCGGCGGGCTCAAAGGCAAGGCACTGAGGGGCTCTGGTGCAGATCCTGGATTGTTTGTCCTAGGTATACGTAGTGGTCAACAACTTCGAGTGTATCGTTCCCAACAACTACAGGTACGGGTGCAACATGGACATTAGACATGATCTTCGTCTTGTTCATGTTCATTTTAAGATCCTCCAGCGACTCTGCCATAATGACTATATCATCGGCAAAACGAAGATGAGTGATGTATTCGCCATTGATATTGATGCCGAATCCGTTCCAGTCCAAGAGCTTGAAAACGTCCTCCAACATAGTAAATGCTTAAATTTTATTTATGAAAACGATAGACTTAAATTATGGTATAGTTTCTTTGTCTATACTTTATATATATAAGCTGCTGTTTTCCTAACTGTAAATAAATAAATAGATACCATCAATTGTATGTTGTTGTGTTGTTTATTTACTCTTTAACTGAAACAAAAATAACAAAACTCAAGCCGCCAATTTATTACAGGAAAATATATATTAAATTTCAGTAATCGCTGAAATAACACTATTAGACTCAGAAGTGGGTAATAAAACAAACAACGTTAATTTAACTAAACAAGTTTTCGTGGAAAATAAGCTTAAGCGCGCACACGCGACCGACGTTATTATGTGCTAATAAAAAGTTCTGCGACTACGAACACAAAGTTAGACCTTTTGATAACACTTGACCTACTAATACATATAATATATAAGTCACGACTACGTCTTACTCTGACGTATGTCGGTAGCAAAAGAATTCTCCGGCTGTTGATGACACATAAAATATTGTGCCGTAGGTATTGCTAATAAAAATTAGGAAAATAATATGAGATATACAACAAATGAGTTACATATGCATATAATTATATTGATACACCAAAAAATATACCTAGTGATCCAGCATGGTTTTTGTTCATACTGTAGGTATAGTCTAATAGCGACCCGCCCCTGCTTCGCACGGGTGTACGTAATTTCGTAATTTGGAAGACCACATTGACAATTATATTGTTTTCATTTATTTACATAAAGATTAAATTAGGTTTTTGACATACGTAAAAACCTTTAGTGCAAATTTATCTAACTGACTAGCTGACCCGCGCAGCTCCACCCGCGCATTTATTACATTTTGCTCCCCTTTTCACCCTCCTCCCTTGATTTATTTCTCTCCATCTCTCTCTCTCTATTATCCTCTCAAGCCCATGTGGTTCCAAAAGGAACAATGCGCGTTTTCTTTTAGGACCCAGTCGGGATTGAAGCCTTATAAGAAGAATGTAATTCTATGCTCTTTCTCTCCTCTCTCTTTCCCCCACCCGCATCGGTCCCCGTCATATTCCCCCTCTTCCTCTCCCCGTTGTCCCCTCTCTGAACCCTATCCCCCCCATCTCTCTCTCCCACTTGCTCCATCTCACCCCCCCCCCCCCCCCCCGCTTGCTCCACCTAACTCCTCCGATCCCTCACCCCCTCCTCGAATCCCTTCTCCCTCTCTGTCCTCTCTTGCACCCTCCTCTCATTCTATATATCCGTCAATCATGGTATCAGCAGCATGAAATATACTTTACGACTTATTCTCAGACCTAGCACATAAAATTTCATACAAATCGGTTCACCCATCTATTTAATGACTTTTTTTTTTTTTTGACGCGGGGGAGATCTTTGAAAGATCCCCGGGAGCTGTGGGGCTCGACCGGGGTATGAAGGATTCTTACCCACTAAAACCCCCGCGGCTGTCGCATCGGCACATGAGAGGGGGAACCCCAGGGCTCTCCGGTGGGATCTGCACCAGGGGCCCCTCAGTGCCTTGCCTTTGAGCCCGCCGCCGGGGGGCGCATTGTAGCCCCCCGGGAACCTGTCACGGTGCTCACGGGGACGGAGGTCGCAACCCCGCCGCCGTCCTCCTCGGAGTCGCCGCCGTACTCAATGGACGCTCAAAGGGCCCACACCCCGAACGTCCAGCGACTCCGAAGGTTGCCCGTTGTTTTTAGCCCCGGGCTCAGGGCTGGGGAGCGAGACGTTGGGCGATCTATTTAATGACCTTACCTAACGTTGCTTAACCTTAACCTACAGGTATAAAAAGTATCCTATGTCCGTCTCCTGCTCCTAAGCTACTTCCCTACCAATTTTCAGCCAAATCGGTTGAGCCGTTCTTGAGTTATAAATAGTGTAATTAACACGACTTTCTTTTAAATTATATAGATTAAAGTTCTATGGTGATTGTATGTTCAATTTCACAGATAGATGGCGCTGTTCATAATGTAAATCACGCTAACATCGTAAATTACTGTCTAATGATATTCGATAATGAAAGTTCTAAGTTTTTCGCATCTTTTATTGTTGCGACTGTAATACAATACCTATACACTACCTGGACTTGGGGAGTTTCATTAAAATTTCATGAATAATTTCATGATCTAGTTTGGACTCGCTCGGGATTTACAGATTTTAACTTTTCAAAGATATAATATCATATTGCTATCAGCAACGTACTTAGAACAATACGGAAATCTAATGAAAATGTCCTGGGTGTACCGGACCGGCTTACCCCTTACAAAAATTTACCCTTCGCCACTGCCATATCTTATTCAAACTAAATGTCTGCTCAGTCCCTATTGTATATAGCGTAATAATACATATCTTAATAATTAACTGATCAGTCTATAATTACCCTATTCTCATACAAAGGAAATTACGTGGTAATATGTGCAAGTAATGTTTCACTGCTTAGCCCCTATGAAACATAGCGTGATGTTTTATATACCAATTTATACCTTGACTTCTACACAACACATCAGTGAAAGTCCTATCAAAATCCATCCACGGGTTTTCAAATGATACCTGGACAAACAGAACGACAGACTGACAGACAGACAGACAGACAGACAATAATTCCAAAAAAAATTGTTTTGGCCAGTATAGTATCCCCACATAGAAATTTTGGAAAAATATTCAATGTACAGAAAAAGTGCTCTTTGAGTTTTATTATAGTATAGATGGTAAAAATCGCTTAAAAATCCTTTGCGTGGTTTAGGAGGATATAGTGGATGTATAGACAGACGAGGAAAGCGACTTTGTTATATAATATAATCAAAATAAAAAATAAAAGAAGAAACAATGAGCTATTAATATAATAACAATATTCTCCAAGACCCACACGGTAACTTGAACCCAAAGGAGTTGTTCCAGAAATGTATGGAGCCTGGGCCAACACCATGTACACTATATGTAAATCTATCTATGCAATATAGTAACTGTTTTATAATGTTCTCTTTTTTAAATATTGCTTCGTTTTATTGTATATTTAAGATATCTTGGTCAAGGGGAGCAACACCAAAGAGCATATAATACAAAGGAAATACGTAACTTAAATGTCATTTTGACAACAACTGACTGTTACCTGCAATTGAACTTGTGAAATAGCACATATATGACGGAATGCAATCCAAATCACAGGCGATAATCAATACAGTAAATCCGCGAGTCAAGAAAGAAGCAGTCAACGAATGTCCGTAAACATAAATAATCACTAAAAACTCCGAAATACATTATGTAAGTACTCCACACGTCAACAATCTATTACGAAACGTCACCTATAGCATTAACTGTCAAACAGTAAACGAACGTCAAACGCAACTGTCATGGCTGCCCTAAAAACAGGGTGGACATACTAAATAACTCCATAAATAATTATTTATGTACAATTGTACTCCGATTCAAATTAATTTATAAGTATTTTTATGAAACTCTCCTATGTTTTTCCTATTTTTCCATGTAGTGTACATAGTGGTGGCCCAAAATGGAACATCTCTTTTGGCAAAACTTGTACTCTATAACCAGAAAACTGACAAAAACGTTTTATACTTAAAAAAAACTGAAGTGTTGCGATTTGTTGGTTGTCGCAGTTGTGTGTGCAAATTCTACATTTAACATCTATATCTATACTTATAATAAAACTGTAACAGGTCCAATTCTGTACATTGAAGATTTTTTTAAAATTATATTTGGAGGGCATTCTATAACCGATACTGAGGCCGAAAATGTAATTTTTTTAATTTTTGTCTGTCTGTCTGTATCTCGGCTGAGCATCACGCCGAAACTACTGAATGGATTCAAATGAAACTTGGCATGATTTGAGATCTTACTACGAGGTAGGACATAGGATACATGTTATCCCGTAATCTAGCACGGTTCTTTTGGGAGAGGGGATTAAAGTCAAAATGGGTACTTGGTTATACCCTTGGTCCGATTTTATCAATTTTTCTTTATAATATAATAAATATTAGTAAGGGAACACTAATAGAGAGTTGTTATCAAGGTTTTGTAATCGATCGGGTTAAGCAACGTTAGGTAAGGTCATTAAATAGATGGGTGACCGTTTAACGCCATTTGACCTAAACGGGTCCGTGCTTCGGAGAGCAAGTAAAAAGTGGGTCCCAGTTTTTAACCGACTATAAAATTTTAAACTATAAGATTCGAATGTCTGTTATTAAAAATTTAGTTAACGTAAAAATAGCGTAGGCAGAGCTGCGTGGGTCAGCTAGTTTGTAATATAATAAACATAACGATACACACTCGCACACAGAAATGTACACACACAAACTTTGAGCGTGTGTGCGTGTGTGTATTGCACTCGCAAATAATTATACATTTATTCCCACTGCCTGTAAATGGTCTAATATAATGTTAAAGGAGCGAGAAAATCAAGTATAATTATCCCATTATAACAAAAAGTGGCCTTTTTACCTTCCATGGAACCCGCGTGCTTTAATAATTAGTGATAACAAAGACAGTAACGGGTGAATATGACATAACAAAAGCCCTTTTTAACCCTTGTCTCAAAAGTTATGCTGTAGAAAAAGTATTTCAAACTAAGTATATTGTGGCGTGGCTGCTCATTATGCATTTAAATGAGCTTTAATAGGCCTTTTATACTTATAAAGATCATTTGAATGACAATAAAATAAATAATTTTACAAACTATATCGCGGCTTATTTTTGTTTTTAATTTCATACGCGTTTCGGACACTTTACAGCATCCGTAGTCACGGGCAGACTGAGTTGATAGATGTTGACATGTCAACGTCAGGAAACTAAAATAAAAAATAAGTATTTGTGTATTTTCATATACATATACACATTTTATACATATTTTATATAATTAATTAAAAAAACGCACATGTGAACCATGCCTTAGTTTACCTCGGAATCCGTAATTTCCTGTTTAAAGGGCAGCGCCTTTATTTCGTTCTACTTCTAGTATCGACTACTCGTTACCTTATAATAATATAGTATTATGTTGATGGGGTAGTATTTTCAAAATAATTTACGGTGTACGAGTAGGTACTGTTATTACGTCGTTTGGTTAGACGTTAGCATTATAATTATGTTTACGTGGAGTAATTTCTAGCCGATCTACTTAGTGGTTGTGTACATTTTTAAATATCACCATTTACTGACGATGTTGTGTAATTAAAAAGAATTAGGTATGTCAAGGCACCTACACAATCGACGGCTGGCTAATAGTACCCTTATTGAGGTTCCTGCATTCCGACTGCCGCTTAACATTTCAAGTAGATTCAGGTACTGCTGTCAATTTAGCGACTTTGTCGTTATCTTGCTTAGCGACAAAGACAAAGTTTTGACGGCAAAAATTATGAACGGCATTGTCCTCTTGTGATCTGGGCCTCCAAGAACGAAATCCTGAATTTCAATTCTTCGGTGAAATCAGTATTTACAACACTCTAACGACTTTCGATATTGAGCCAAGTGATTTATAGGAGTTGGCAACACTGTACTGTACAGGACTGTTTATGCCATTGCTTTTGCGTGCACCTTGCAGTATGGCGGCTGCCATGCAGTAGCATGAATGGTCTACTTTAGACTCTAACTTTTATTGAAACCAAACGGACGACTACGAGAGAGACTTATTTACGAGAGGGTAACTAAAATATCGCCTATCACTTGGCTCAGTACGCCGTTTGGATAAAGACACAATAAATAATGTAATAGGTATCTAGAAATATGCTCAAATTTTCACAGAGTCAGTTAATGTGTCATTCACAGATTCAGTACAGATTTTGTATTAAAATCTTCACTAAGTACTGAGATAATGAGGCGCTGTTCAAACGCTTCTGTCTTTCGGTTCAAAAATCTCTCAGTCCAGCCCTGTGGCTTTATAAATCGAATATCAGCGACGGAGTATGCGTACTTATGTCAGTACATACTGTGGGTCTAAAAATGTCACTTTTGCTGAATCATAATATGAGTAAGTTACTGTTTAATTTTTCTTCGTATGGCAGCATTAACACCAAACATGAGTCTGCGTATTAGTGGTAATTAATGAATTCATTCACCTAAAATGTGAATGTTCAGAAACTAGTAGTATTGTTAAGGATCTTCTTGCAATTCAAAACACGAATTGCTTTTAGGTGAATTGCTTAATGTGGCCTTTTTAGAATCGTTGACCTATGGTCAGGGTTACTGGCGGCCCCGATGCACCTAAAATAGATTGAGTCAAGACTGAACTATAAAATAAAATATGCAAGCATTATTCCCTTTCTGGATGGAACCTGAAAATGTGTAGATCGCCGACGCAGACCGCAGACCCCTCCTCTAATGTGACTAATATGGGCGACAGGCCCGTCACGATCTCAATTCGTAGCGTTACGTTTGTAAGTCACGCAATCAGATATAATTTGGACTATAGATACAATTTCTTTAGTAATTTTATGCGCTTGGCCTAACTAGTATTCGACAAGAATATTCGAAAAAAAAAGAAATAAAACGCTCACAAACTTAAACAAAAAACAAAATCCCAGCCCGCGCAGTCAGTCACGTGAAATACACAGATTAATTTATTTTTTATTAAAAAGAAACATTGCAATCTTGAATACAATAAAATACTTTCCTTGTTAAAATTTCCAAACAGCAACGGCCCTGGCAAAACACTTTGTATCAAATTAGCATTCTGTTCTGTAACTCAGAAGGCAACTTCTCCAACAGGCTGGAAACTTTATATCGGGTGTACTTTAACGGACTTAATGTCAATGTCTGAATTCGCAAGTATTTTTACATATTTAACTTTCTTTCTGTAAACAAAACGAAACGTAAGTACATGGACCTTGCTTGTTCGTTTCAACATAAATGCTATGGAGCTATTGAAGTCGAATCAGAAATAATAATAGCCTGAGACAATCCACACACGGTCATCTGATCCCAAACTAGGCAGAACATACAGACAGACAACTGATACTAGTTAATACTTATTCACTTTTTTGTTAATACGTACTTAAATAGATAAATAACACTCAGATGTAAGGTGGGAATCGAACCCACGAACTACTGAATAACGGCCAGGGTGTCTAACTACTGGACCAATGGGCCCGTTAAAGAGGTTGGTCTATCGGGAATATTTTCTAAGACTATACTTGATGCATCAGTAGACTCACTTTTTAATAATGCAGTAAAAACGACTTCGCTATGTCGATAGTAAAAGCAACGAACGAAACCTTAGCTACAAGCAAAAGTACTCCTTATATGTGGTAGTGCAGTTCTGTGTTCCACACGTAATGATGCCAATCTTTAGACATTCCTGCACAACGCTTTTTGAAGGTGGAAACCGTTTCAGGTCGCTCATATTTTGTATGTTACCTCTATTTCTCAAGCTATTGCATAATCAGGTACGAGATAGCAGTTCTTTTCTTGAAACACTAATAATTATTATCATCATCATCAGCCGGAAGACGTCCACTGCTGAACATAGGCCTCCCCCTTTGAACGCCACAATGAACGACAATTGGCTATTTGCCGCGCATAATGTCGTCTGTCCACCTAGTGGGATGCCTACCTACGCTACGTCTTCCGGTTCATGGTCACCACTCGAGAACCTTTCTTCCCCATCGGTTCTCGGTTCTCCGAGCGATGTGGCCTTCCCATTGCCACTTTCAATTGCAGATTTTAAGAGCTATGTCAGTGACCTTGGCTCTTCAGCGAATCTCCTCATTACGGATTCTGTCGCGCAAAGAAACTCCGAGCATAGCTCTCACCATAGCTCGTTGTGTGACTCTAAGCTTCTCTAAGGACCACGACCACGTAGGGATTGTCTCGCAACTTGAATAAAAAAAATAGTGGTCATTGGTTTAAATTTACCATTTGTCCTCTTGAAATAAATAAGAGGACTCTTCATTTCGTAATCAGATAACCTAGATTTTCCAAATACAAATGAACCGACTGTCCCTAAAGACTGCCTTAACTTCTCATTATTAAGTACCGATCTCTCTTGTAATGGGATCAGATCTTGAAAATCGATTACGTACCGATGCTTGACTCTCGTTAATCGGTATTAATTCCGAATGAAATTCGATTCGGATGACAATGGGATCCAGCGAATGATTTTCGTTCTGAATTCGAATTTTTGAGTTAAAATTGAATAAAGACTGATTGGTCAGACTGACATTCGATAATTACGTACTTTTATCAAGAATGAAACAAATTCAATTGTTATTTGTTTGTTATCATAATGTATTACAAATCTCTTTATTTACATAATAATAACTAAATATTTACAGTTCATTTACTAGTTGTCGCCGCACTGGGAGGAAAGGGTACCTAATAGACTGGCGACGTTACCTCTTTGTATGGCCAAGCTTATACGTTGGCAGTAAAAGCTACCAGCCCAACGATCTCCTGAGACTTCGATAAGTTTGGATGAAATTTCTTTCACCAAACCGAGCGTCTCATGTTCCCACAAAGGTTGAAAATATATAGCTGGATCCTAGGGCTGAATACTTGCGCGGCTTTGCATAACTAGCGGTCGCCGCAGTCCCTCCAGCCGTACTCCTCCTCCTCCTCCGTATAAGTTGCCGGGGTGTGGGACACAGCAAGTGTATTGACATATCTCGCATCCCACACCAATGGCTTTCCATGTTGCTATGGTATTGAAGTGATACCATCATTAACTTGTAATTATTAACATTACAATAATCTGCATAATGTAGTAATAATTTTAACCAGTAGAAGTTGTAAGCGATCCCATAGATCTAGATTTCTTTTTCACTACGGGCGATCCAGTTCGAATTTAAAATTGATTAAAGATTTGAATGATGATGATCATCGATATAATATATAAACTAGATTTGGTGTCACGGTTCAAAAAGTGGTAACGGGAAATAGCGCCCTTGTGTCGCTATTTCTTTACAAGCCACAGGCTGACAAATTTATTTTTGCCGATAGGAGTGTCGCTACTGTCTATATGAAACTGTCAAACTACAAGTCATTATCATTATAAAATCGTTAGTTCACATTTCCGCCACCAGCACAGATAAGTTTGCAACCTCCGCGACCACATTTTAGATGTCATTTTGTTCGTGAAGGTTTATCTAGTTTATATATTATATCGATGATGATGATGGTCAAATTGATATGTGTCATCCTGCATAATAACTTTATTAACCCGTCGAATGTCATTTGAACAGTACACGTATGCGCGTGTTAGCATCGGTGATATTTTTATATAAATAGATAGAAGTAATCTGATTATAATTTGAATTATTCCTTTTATCAGCGACGATTGAGGGTAGTAGAAATTGACTATGCTTTGAAAAAGTGTTGTATTAATGAAATAACTTGTTATTGGTGGTATTTAACTATTAATTAACAAATGTAAAATTCCCACTACTTCAGTGGATCGAGATTGCTATAAATACGTTGTAACCGTTAGAACGGACAGTCTTGAAGAGTCTTTAACAGTCTTCAGTCGGCGACGGATCTCTAGAAAGCTAAGTATCTTTAGTATTGTTTAATTTACATTGTTTGATGATATTGTGTTATAATGTTATTATGTTGTATTTATGATAAGTCACATATAATATGATATATGACTTGGAGCTGGTGCTGGAAGTGGTTATAGGGGCTGGTGGAGACCACTTGGGGAGTCCCATATATTTTATATGGTTCTCTCGTCACTGATAGTGTAATGGAATAATTACTTTATGTTCTGTGATAGCAAATGTGTCGTAATCGACACTGTTATCTAATAAATATTATATACTGATATTTGAGACTTTTGTGTTAAGGTATCTACCTCCAAACCATGAATAAATATCCGATAATTTGTCAAAAGGGTACTTCTGATAAAGTATTACCTACCCTACATTATTCAGTACTAATGTTATAAATGATCTAGACTATTACATAGTCGGCTATACATCCTGATATATTAATACAGTTATATTTTATTAATTTAACACGCGCGGCCCCGCATGTCACGTGTATGTACACATGTATACATACGTTACCTATTTGTACATATATGTAATGTATGTACAAACAGATTGCGTTCGTATTTATTAACCTCCGACCAAAAATGGTGATCAGGGTCTGATGATAGAGCAGGAAGGTGGTCACGGGGTCTCTGCACAAATAAACGTAGACCAACCGAGTTTGGGCTCGGTGGACGGAGTCGCTGCACGTTCGGGGTGTGGGCCCTAGGACGTCCATTGAGTACGGCGTCGACTCCGAGGAGGACGTGACAGGGTCCCGTGAGGCTACAATGCGCCAGCTAGGCACTGAGGGGCCCCTGGTGCAGATCCTACGGAAAGCCCTCATGTGCCGATGCGATAGCCGCGGGGGTTTTAGTGGGTAAGAGTCCCACATACCCCGGTCAAGCCCGATAGCTCCCGGGGACATTTTGAAGGTGTCAAGGTAAAGGTGAAAAAAGATAATCATTACTTTGTGTTCATTAGTTTCTTCAAAAACCTGAACCAAATTCGAAGTTATTATTGCGAAATTATTTATTTTACAAACGTAACGTTAATAATTAATGATTTCGCTTATCTACAATGTATGTCGCAGTAATTTAATTTACATCGCACTAATGTGTACTGCATGCTCGCGACAAAAGTGTTTCATTTGTCATTTTAATATTTGTGCTTTTAATAGAAGTACACTTTGTAATGGTGGCCCATTATATTAATGTGAACGGCAAAAATCATTAGGTACGTGAAACAATCGTAAATAAATATTATTTAGAAATTAGTCAGCAGCAGATATTATTTAGTAGACACAGTACTCAATTATCCTTTGATCAGACATTTTGACTAAAGCCAAGCTAGTGATATCTACGTATAACGGGAGAAAATATAATGTTTGCACTTTCTAAATATTTAAAGTTCTAAATCCAACAATTCACATTTAAACTACGTGGTCAATTATGGTAGACCATAATTGACCACGTAGTTTAAAGTCTGAACTCTCATCAAAGAGTCAAGTAGGAGAGGCATGAGATCCCTTTCTTCTCTCTCGCTCTCTCTCACACACCAATTTAAGAGCTGTGCTCTTGTCGATGAAGCAATTTCCAATCTGATTTAATAAATGCTTTTATTTTGACCTCCTGATACGACCCTCCTCCCACTTTTTCTACTACCTGCTTCGTGAAACTTCGTCTTGATCTTCCTTTTCCCCCTTCTACTTTACATTACACTATCAAGTCGAATTCTCAATAGATCTTAAAATTTATCTTTCTTCATTAACCAATTCCAAAAATTATTTTCTGTCCAACTTATTCTCTCCATTCTTCTCCAATACCATATCTCAAATACTTCCAACCTTTCTCTTTCCAAGTAAGGGAAAATTCCAATTGAAAAAAAAACACTGAAAAACTGTTATAGTACGTGTAACAGTAAAAAGAGGGATAGAAATAACAGTTTGTAGCCATGAAGAAGTATTTTTTTATTTCTTTTCGAATTATTTCCAATAATCTATTTCGAAATATATTTCAAATCACGTTATGTCCTATCTTCTGACGGCAAGAAAAGAAAACAAATACTTTTCTGAGACCCTACAATTATGCTCCAAGTGCGGTTAATTATTTATCTTCCCCCACAGATATGAATGATTTAAGCATAATAAATGTTTCTGTAATTTAGTCATTTGTCATAGCTAATGCCCTTTTTGTCTTGCGCGCCGAGGGGGATGTCCTCCGTTTTGATATCGCTGAGAAAACATTGCAATATTTAATACAGTTCAAGATGTCTTGTGTAAGTTACGAGCATATATGGTGTTCAATCTTTAATGTTGTCTTAAAGTCTTAAAGTGACTTGACAAACAAGTCGTTCACCTGGGGCCCAAGTCTGCTAATTAACAAACGCTTCAATTGAGCGTCGATAGTGACTCAGTTGCATCAAAGTCAAAGTCAAAATTATTTATTTCAAATAGGCTTAACGCTAGCACTTTTGAATGGTCAATTTTTTATAAGCTACCACCGAACAACGCGGCCTCAATTGAAAAGATCCGGCAAGAAACTCAGCGGGCTTGCCATTTTTTCAACTCTTTTTAAACATTGTTTGTCAATTGGATCAACATCAGCGATAGTGTATCCTGGTGGATGGTTTTACACATTTGGTGTAGTTTACTAATTTTATAAGACCAAGAGGCGGCGTGTCAGTGGCTTGTAACTGACCCCAAGGCTGCTAATTTTATTTTAATGAGATACGATTGCCATTCCAGCGACACCTAAAACCATACTGGCGCCTCAGTGGTGTGAATGGTTATTTTAGCAGAATACTGAATTTATCACAATCGTAATGAAGTCTCAATAGTGTGTATTTTTATTAAAATTAGCAACCCTGATGGTAATCTTACCTAAGTGACATGCCTGCCGATAGACAACGGTACTGTTCTGATTCTGCGGTGGACCTATCCTGGAAGGTCCTTTGCACAAGGGACTTTCCCACCTTATTTTTTATTGTTGTCGGGGAGGAAACCTTCTAAAGGTCTCCGTAGGGGCAGTTGCCGATCTATGTGCTTACCCACTATAACCTGTGGTCTGACTGACAGAGGCTGGTTACTCCGTTCGGACATCACCAGAGAGTAACTACCAAGTAAATTCGCCGCGCGTATGCTCTTAACCCGTGAGGTGACCGGGTAATAATAGCACCTTCCCATTTCCTCCCGTTCGATGTCCGTAAGAGACAACTAAGAGAAAACAAGAAGACGGGTAGCAGCGTCTTTGTATTAGATAACCTACTCGTACCACCTATACAGGCTGTGGTTTTACATTTTTGCCATATTTGTAGACCTAACAGTTATGGAATAAGTTAATTGATTAAAAATAGTTTAATAATTCAGTGGTTAATAACTAAAAGATAATTAATGATTCACGATTAATGTTCAACCAGAATAAGAGCTCTTGAGGGCTCAGAATCGATCCCAAGGTTGACAAACCGCGCGTACTCTTGTTTATCTACATTGCGCGAAGAGCGGTGCCAGACGGGGTTATTTTATAGTGACGGTTGCACACGGGATTTCTTTTCGTACCAAACATAAAAAATAATTCATAATTTTACGTCTATCATGTAATGATTGATTTGTGTTCTTTAAAAGGTATATATCAACCTCCGTAAATATGGCAAGAATGCAGAACCACATTCTGTATACTGTAACGCCTGCCAAGCGTGGGGATTATGGCAATCCCTCTCTTTTAAGGTGCCTATGTTCAGCAGTGGACGCCTTTCGACTACCGATGATGATGGTCTGAAGCCCCTGGTCTCTCATGATAACCATGACAGGAAACCCTTGTCAAGCAGTGGGATATTGCGGGTTACAAACACTCATACATACTCAAAAATATCTTGCCGAGAGGGTCATTTGCACAAGAAAGTCAGGTTTTTTTTTCGTTTTTTTTTTTATCCTTGAAAAGCTAACCTGTCACTGTAGAGGTGGAGGCCGGATTATGCTGGCCTTCATCAACTCTCCGTTCGCCAGTCTCTTCAGTACCAAGCTCGCCAGAGCTAGTCCCAGGGGGAACAAAAACAAGACTTACCACCATTGACACGAGTATAATATTTAAACTAGATTTGGTGTCACGGTACAAAAAGTGGTAGTGAGAAATAGCGCCCTTGTGTTGCTATTTATTTACAAGCCATAGCCTGAAAAAATTATTTTTGCCGATAGGAGTGTCACTACTGTCTATATGAAACTGTCAAACTACACGTCATTATCATAACAAAAGCCGCCGTCGTTCCCGCCACCAGCACAGATAAGTTTGCAACCTCCGCGACCACATTTTAGATGTCATTTTGTTCGTGAATGTTTATCTAGTTTATATATTATATCGATGCGTACCACCTATGAACTCTATCAAACAGTAAAGCGTTTACTCTATGCAATATTTAGTTTATGTCAAACGTGACGTCATGTTCAAGTTTGACGTAAGTACCTCCAATGCTCAGAAACTTTAAGTAAGCATGAGAGATCACGACCCTTTGGAGGAAATTAATTTCCTGTACATGTTTACCTATTTCTGAATATGCGACTATATTAATGATAATAATTGTGTACGTAATGTATATTTTTAACTATGAAAGATATACACAGAAGTATAAATGAAAAAGAAAGCCTTACACAAAAAAAAATGTATCGTTAAAAAACGTCTGAATTTTCATCAAATATAACTAAAACCATTCCAGTTAAACCATCTTTCGAATAAAAATCCGTCCATTCATTTAGAAGCTGCGACACCACAATGAAATATTGATGGCATTCATTACTTTCAACATTTCTTTATTTTTTGAAATGAGCAAAACATCCATATTGTGAGATTTTTGTTTCAAAATGAAACTGCCAGGAATACTAAAAATAATCCTCCTGTTTTTTTTTATCAACGAGATTAATGTGAAGATTACTGTTTTAGTAAATAATGTGCTTCAAAATGATAACTGTTTTTTTTGTCATTTATGTTAACGAAGCCTCACATTTTATAATAATTCACTATCTGCACTATTTTGAAATCAACGTATATAATATATTGTAACCAAAAACATCAACAAGTTGCAATCCGTCGAATACTATCGCATTCCGAAGCCCATCCCACTTCTGACTTAACAATAGAACACTACGGTTCCCTCAAGGCGATAATAAAGACGAATTAAGCTGTCTATATGAAAGGAACGCAACCCAACAACATAAAAGAAAAGTGGCAGTAATTGGTTCGCGAGCGGGAACAAGAGAACGTTAGGTTCGTAATTGTCGAAGTCACCCCGATGGTGATTGGGGCCATGAAATGAGCGTCTTAAACTACACGCTCCACACTTTCAGGGTGTTTGTTGGAAGTGTTGTTTTATGTTATTGCTTACGAGACACGGAGGGGCTGTGATGTTCAGGATATATAATAACGTAATACATTTTTTATTATGGCAATTTAAGAGAGTTTCCAGGGAGGATTAATTTAAGAAGTCTCCTTTTTGATTAATACCCGACGAAAAATGGAAAGGTTATTCGTAACATCTATGTGGTGGTATTGCACTAAAATATAGGAAGAATTATTAAGCCAATTTTTATTGTTTTGAATCTGGTTGGTCGGAAATGGCATTGACCATGCCGGAGCAACCTTGCTATGTATCTATTTCAACAAACCCAAGACACCGATACCATTAACATTGAGGGAAGATTCTTTTAAATCGCTTATTTCAAAGCCACAGCAGACTTAGGTAAGACAATTGTAGCAAATCAACTATCACGTTCTTACCTTTTCAACCATAAATGTACGTAAGAACCTCAATTTGTGAGCATCTGCCGCAATTAGACTCGTCGAGACCTGACTCAGACTGTAATAAAACTTTATTGTGATTACTTTTGTTTCTGCTTTTTTAGGTTCCTCTTAAGAGTTTCTAATGTATGCTTGTTATAGGTCATGAAGATAATATGTTAATTTCCATTCAACCTATATTGCGGTCCTTCGAGCCGGATCTTTACTTTTGGTGGCAATGAATATTATAAAGTAAAAAGAGGTAGATAGGATAAAGGTGATACCGAATAATCGCATCAAAACAAACAAAAGTACTATTATGGCAATTATTTAAACTAGGTGGTTATGGTGGCGGTGGTTTATTTTTACTAGGTGGTAGGTTCCTTGTGCAAGGAATCGTCCAGGTAGGTACCACCGCAGTGTCAGATATTCTGCCGCCAAGCAGCAGTTTGTAAACATTGCTGTGTTCTAGCGTGAAGGGCACTGTTGCTGGTGAAATTACAGGACACAAAGACTTAGCAACTAATGTCTTAAGGGTCGGCAACGCGCTAGTGATTCTTATGGTGTTGCTAGCGTCTATAGGCTACGGTGGCTGCTTACCATCAGGCGGACCGTACGCTTGCCATCTTGGTAGTATAAAAAAAAAATTATACCCAAATACAAAAACAAACTTTCCAGAATACAATACATCACATTTCATGCGTTAGTATAAATTAATTATGTGCCACTTGTAATCGCCGATTGCTTAGTAGGTAACGTATATTATCATGCTAAGTAGGTTATTTAATATAGATGATACGACTAAGTACCTAAGCATTTATATCTCGCCACGACTGTTACTGCTCTGACGGTTCTCATTAATAATCGGTAGAGCGCTAAGCATAATCACTCGAGCACTTTGCAGAAATTATTTGAGTTTTTTTTGTGATGTCCGTGCATTTAATATTTTAGCTGTCGATCTATGCTAGGCTTTTGGGATTTTTTAGTGTCTAAAATGATAGTCGGGGGCGACTAAGATTAAGCGTCGACATTTTTTTTTTCATTACAGAACTGTGTTCGCGCGCAGCTGTTTCTAAGATACTTTTTCGAAGTGTGCTTGCGTAGAATGTAAGAGATATTGTTTTATTAAGGTTTATTTTTGGTAGCAATTTCTTTTTTCTGAAACCTTATGACTTAAACAGCAGGACATTGACCTGATGATAAGTGACATAACTTATGGGCGGTTGTTTGCACTACTATGAGTTATACAACGTGTTACAAAATACCCCGTAAAAAAAAAAAAAAACTATTTTCACTGATGTGCAAACCCTATTTCAGTAAAATAAAAAGGAAACTACGCAGAATGTACCTACATTTCTACCTAATTCGCGGAACGACAAAATTTTTAAAAGACCTAACCTTACTAGGGTTGACAAAATTTATGGCTTTGATAATTGATTAGGTATATTATTTACGGGGTATTTTGTAACACGTTGTATATATGAACAATACAAGACGACAAGACATTGACTAACGGCCGGTTTCTAAAAAATTATACTCAGTCAGCCGAGACTTATAACTCACTTATAACGATCTAGATTATTCTTCTTCTAAGACTTAGCTGCCATTTGAAATGCCATTTTCATAGATAATAAATCAAAAATGACAGCGAATGGATTTGAATTATTAAGTTTTGATTAAGATTAACATTAGTCATGGATTTGGTTGGCGGCCGCCATCTTGGTGGTAGCGACCGCGAACACAAATTTTCCAATTTTTGTTTTTCCTTATTACTTGATAATTATAATTTATTTTGCCATTAATATTTAGCTACTTGATACTGGCAAAATTATCCTAATTAATAAATTTGCACCGCTTTAAACGAAGTGGGAGTGACATTTCAAATGACAACTGAATCTATAATCGTGATTTCGTTTTATTAGTATATATTTTGGGTTTAGGATCATTGTTTTTTTTTTTACTTGCGATCAGTTTAGGCTTTAATCATTTGGTAAATGTTGCTTGATCCAGAAAACCGTTGATTTAATATATGTATATCAACTCCCTATATTAACTAAAAACTATAGTTGTTTGTGACTAAATGGAATAAAATAAGAATGGAATGGAATAAAAAAAGAGTGTGCGCTTAGCGATAGTGGTTTTTGAAGCATTTTGATCATGATGCCGCTTGTCTAATTTCAACTTTATTATGTGAGGTAGTGGTCTTACAATCCTTTATAAGTTTCGCAAAATAAATTTAAAATTTATTGGAATTTGTGTGTTTTCAAGTGGCAACTAGCTTTTTTTTTTTTTTTAAATTAATTGCGTATGCCACTCCCACAGCTACTAGGAATCCATCGATATTTTGTAAGTCAAAATCCCGATAGATCCGATTAGAATGAATTCCATTCCTAAAAAATAAATACACATACCTACCTTCATACATATTATGTACATATTATACATACTCTTGAAAAAATAGCCCTCCTGGGTCAGTCAGACAAAAAGCCAATCGCTTATATCGTTTTCTGAGACATATTTCATAAGAGATCTACATATTATAAATATCTTTAAAGAAAATGGAAAGGCTCCTATCAAATTTCTCTTCACGAACTACCGAACTGTAACTAGGTACAAAGGGAATGTAAGACCCACTAAAACTTAAATTTCATTTGTGAACATGTCACACAAAGTTAAAAGTTAGTAGGCATCGCTTCAAGAATTTTAATGTGCCTAACCTTTAAATGTTCACCCATTGAGCCCCACACAGACCCTCCACTAGTAGATATTCGCATGTATTATTCGTATGTATTATTTGGAAGCACGATATTCTTTTACCTGGAAGATAAAGCTGTGTGGGGTTGAACTGAAATTATTATGCCAATTTAGAATGTCACAGACGTTATATCAGAAAAAATACAATATAAAAACGCTATCCCACTAAGTTCCTTGCCGGATCTTCTCAGTGGAGACCGAATTAAGATCTAAGCCGACAAAAATATATAAAAATATTTTTTGTACGCAGTTCTACTGACTTATTACCAAAGATGGAAACAGGTAGTGCAATTTCCGATGATATCTTAATAAGGGCATGACATACATATACCGAGAATCCCAACTTTTTTCTAGGAATTGGAAAAAATCGTATTAAATTTATTATTAAAAACATTATTGCATTCAGTGCGTAGTACATGATGAGTTTGAGTAACATGATAGATTGATCGATTCGCCTTTAATTAAAGCGCAGAACTTCTCAACGTTTGCAAATACACATTTGTGTTTTGTCGCAACAATAAATTGCGCGTCTACACAACAAGTAGTCAACAAAACTTTAAAGTCCTTCAAACACCGCAGACTCCATTGTGATATCTCGAAACATTCTTAGGTCTTCAAAATAGCTCAATCTGACAGGTAAGGTTGGAACGGGGACATAGTTATTGAACTGTGAACAGCTGATAACGCTCAGCCAGTGCGTTACGTCAGCTATTTTCAATAACGTCCTAGTTGCTTTAAAATATACATCTGTAAATTTACTTTGCGCAGCTACTGTAGGGTTAATTGGAATCTAATGTGCAAGCAGTGACAGCTTAGTGGGCGAGCGCTTGCTTTGGAAAAAAGGTGTGCAGGATCGAATCCCTGTTCGCGCCTCTGATTTCTTTAAAATTAGACATGAGCGAATCGTCTTAGTCCGAATGTTACTAGCTTTCGGAAACATTGCTGTGTTCCGGCGTGAAGGGCACTGTAGCTGGTGAAATTACCGGACACAAAGACTTAATATCTAATGTCTTAAGGTTCGGCAACGCGCTAGTGACTCTTCTGGTGTTGCTAGCGTTTATAGGCTGCGGTGACTTTTTACCATCAGTCGGGCCGCACGCTTGCTTGCCACCTTGGTAGTATATATAAAAAAAAAGAAAATCATTGTGAGGAAACCTGCATGTCTGAGAAAGCCGTATTCGAATGACGTATGAAGTCCGCGAATCCGCACTTGGCACGCAGATCACATCCGCACGTCAGTGACGTGGGTGGACTATGACCTAAGCTGCTTTATCTAGAGCAGAGGCCCGTACCCAACGTTGGGACAAAAACAAGGTCTGTTAAAATAATCCAATTTGGAATTTCACAAATCGAGTGGAATTTCAATTGATGAATTTTAAAATTGTTTTGGATTAAAAAGATTGGCTTTTAAAATATCCCCATAGATGCTTTTTTTTATTTTACTTTTCAATTTTTTTTTTGTAGTCGTGCGGCTAAGTATTTTTGGTAAGAACTCTTTTCTTTTATCGCTACGCTTTCTTTTTTCTTTCATCACAGAAATTCTTCTGATACAGGATCCCTGGGCCACCTGCAAAGTCACGTTCCACGTCGAAATGTAAAGGCAAAATAAGTTTGAAAAATGTACTAAAATGCCTCACAAAGATGGCGTGCTGCAAAGTATTTACATGTCATGTTGTTACTATATCGACACCGTGGCTTATAGCCGCGCCTAACGTCCCGCCTTAGGTGAGGCTAGTAATTATAGACTGCAACTTACAGTTAAATTGTAGCTGCAGGTTCCAGCTTTAAATTTTAAGGTGCTGATAGACTTGAGCACTCATTTGTAACGAAACATTGAGCATTCACCGTTTTTAATGTTCGCTACGTACATTTCCACGGTCATTCTATGGAGCGCTCTAGTGAATGCACGTCAAAAAAAATATTATTATTTTTACTAACTACAATCATCACCAGCTGGAAGACGTCCACTGCTGAACATAGGCCTCCTTCCAACGCCACAATGAACGACAATTGGCTATTTGCATCCACCGGTTACCTGCGACGCGCACAATGTCGTCTGTCCACCTAGTGAGAGGCTTGCCTACTCTGCGTTTTCCGGTTCGTGGTCGCCACTCGAGAACCTTTCTTCCCCAACGGTTATCGGTTCTCAGAGCGTTGTGGCCTGCCCAATGCCACTTCAAATTACATGCAGATTTTAAGACCTATGTCGGTGACTTTGGTTCTTCGGTGAAACTCCTCATTCCGGATTCTGTCGTGTAAAGAAACTCCGAGCATAGCTCTCTCCGTAGCAAGTTGTGTGACTCTAAGCTTATCTAAAAGGCTATTTATTTATTTGTTCATTGTTTAGAAATGAAAGCAGTCGCCTTTAATACTTTCTATCAGTTAAATTACACATTCCATAAAAAGTTTTACTCGGTCTGACACTACATCGTATACTATTGACATAGCAACGTGAATGAATTGAGTTCACACTTGCACTCCTTTATCCCTTATAAACACAGACCGCAACCAAGCACCGGAAGAATGTTACGCGCGCAGATGAACTGTACCGGAAGTATTTAGGGCCACTCAAATACTAATTTTTGTGTTCTTTATAACTAGCTGCATTTGCATTGTTTCTACTTTCTTCTGCGTTCTCTTACGCTTTTTAGGGTTCTATACTCTCTCTCTCTCCTTAGCACTTATTAATCCCATCTGATGGTGGGGTCTGCTTTTCCCGTCTTTGCTTTCCACTTTGCTCTATCCGACGTGTCATTTTCCGAAACATTGCAGAACTGCAGATCTTTTGCAATACAATCAGTCCATCTTAGCTTTGGTCTTCCTATTCTTTTGGAACCAGGGAGGTTAAGATCGATTGCGACATTTCCGATGTAACTGGGAGGACTCCTCTTCACGTGTCCAAACCATCTCAGCCTACTTTCCTGAAGCTTATCAGCGATATCGCGTACTCCGAGACTACCACGAATGTATTCATTGCGTATTTTATCAAATCTCGTTACTCCGCACATCCACCGAAGCATCTTCATCTCGGCCACGTGAATGGTATGAACGTGGCGTTGCGTCATAGCCCATGTTTCACTTCCGTATATAAGCACTGGCCTAATTATGCTTTTATATATGAGACCCTTAAGTTTAACGGGCATCCTACGGTCACAGGTTACGCCAGTTACTTCCCGCCACTTTAACCAGGCTGCTGCAATTCGGTGCTGTATGTTTGATGCTGAATCACCCGAGGTATGTAACATGGTACCTAGATATTTATACTCTTCACATCTAGTAACTTGTTGTCCTTCAATGATGAGAGGGTCTTCCTGTGAATCTGGTCTGTTACATACCATATACTGGGTCTTCGCAACACTGAGCACTAAGCCACCAATGTGTAGCTGACGCTTCCATTCTCCCAGAGATTCAATAAGTGCTTCACGGGATGTTGTGCAGATTGCTACGTCATCTGCATAAATGAAACATAGGGTTCTATACATAAAAGATAAAAAATTAACCCTTATGGTGCGACTTCGTCTATCTGTCACATCTATATATTTGAAGAACCATTGATGCGATTGATTTGAAACTTGGAATATTTATAGATCTTGCTTACTTAACGTCATCGTAAAGGGTTTTTTTTTTCAATGTGGTTCGAAATGGGGCGTCAAAATTATAAAGTGATAGATAGTATAGTATGATAGGGCTTTATTTGCACATTTCAAAACAAATTTTTATTTTAGTTTATGTCAGTTTTTGGCATATAAAATAAAAAATGAAAAAAAAACCGTTCCCCATTATCTCCAAAGCTTGTGGAGGGAATAATCTGAAATAATTATAGGTAATAAATTGCTAACAACGTTTTATTGTACTGTTAATTTATATTTTATTTACATTTTTGCTGAGCCCTAACATAATTGTACGTAGCTTTAAGCCACTAATTTACAACCTTCAATACAACCTTTTTTTTTTTCTAATTTACTAATTTACCTTGTACACAATTATATGATTATAAAGCTATATCTTACAGGAAAAAATCAATTATGTTTGTATGTACTACAGTTTCTTAGTAATCCTAAAAAACCTCGACAAACTAAATTAGTACTGCGGTTTGATTTTTTTCTGCATAAGGAGGTTTTAGACGAATAGTAAAATAAGTTTAATATGTCCAAAGAAGGTATGGAGCCCTCAGTGTACGAGTTCGTACGGTATATCTTTTATTGTCCCCATTCACCGTAGGTAGGTTGGTAAGCTGGGGTTTGTTTTCTTACCCAGTCAAACCTCCCACGTTGCTTTCATCGAGGCTGTGGAGACTAGCATAGTGCAGTCATCATCATCACACCAAACACGTCCACTGCAAAGTCCCTTAGAAGGGAGGGGTAATCCCCACACTTGTCAGACGTCTTATTGAGAGTGGTAGGTAATCTTATAGACAGACGCTGCTGCCCGTCTAATTATTTTCCCTTAGTCGCCTCAACGGACATCCAACGGGAGATGTGACGGTACTATTCTTACATGGACTTTTACCCTACAGGTAACCGAGCGCAGTGCAGCTCTCAAAGTTTCGACTTCAGTGAAAAACGACAGTGCTGGGCCCCAAGTCTATTTAATTTAAATAAAATTACATACAATTGAGACGCCATTACGATTGTGATAAATTCGGTATTCTGCTAAAATAACCATAACCAGTGGTGTCACACCATTGAGACTGCATAAATGCCTATTTACACGATGCAAGTTTCTTGCCTGTTCCATACAATAATATTGAAGCAATAATTGCCTTGCATCGTCTGAACAACATGTCACATTCTTGCTCTACTGGGCAATATTTGCATTCAATAATTACATTCCATTTTTTAACTAGTATCCGCGTGTAAACAGTTACTTACAATTCTTGGAGGTCAATTATTGCGTTCGTTGCGTTTTTCATTTATTTATTGCGTTCAATTATTGCTCTTGTATGTACAAGAAAATCTTCATCATCATCATCATCAGCAGCCGAAAAGCCCACTGCTGAACAAATGCCTCGCCCTTAGAAGGAATCCCCACGCTTGGCAGGCGGCTTGGGGATCTAATAAAAAGACGCTGCTGCCCGTCTTCTTGTTTTCCCTTAGTCGCCTTTTACGGACACCCAACGGGAGGAGATGGGTGGGTGCTATTCTTAACCGGACACCCCACGGGGAAGAAAATGAACACCACACTCACAAGAAAATGGCATCATGTAAATCAGACTTTTCGTTAGAATGGCAATTGTTTGTTATTATAATAAAATTAGCAGCCTCGGGGCCCAGGTCACAGACAAGTCACTGACACACCACTGGTCTTATAAACATAATAGACTACCAAATGTGTAAAAACATCCACTGACACATTATCGAAACTCAATTGAAGCATGTGTAAATTGGGGCCCTGCGCAGCTATCTAAAGGTTTATCTCGTCGCTCGGTTGACTATTCTGCCGCCAAGCAGCAGTGTGTAAATATTGCTGTTCCGGTACAAAGGCTCCTGTAGCTGATGACAAGAAAGTAACGAACTGCCGCATTCACAGACGTTAATTAACTTTAAACGTAATTAAGTAATTTTTTGTAATCTATTTATTTCTACTCTCCGAGTCTCTTTTGATCATCATTTTAATTACGAGATTATTGATATATCTTCTCCCTATCCGCGTAATAAGTATTATTTGCCTTCGAAAGTCGAAATAATCCATTTACATAATATGACTTAATCATAATTAACTATAATTGACGTTTGTAGATGCGGCAGTAAGTCACGGATGACGAGTGCTGCGGCAGTGAAGTGCAGCAGCCTTCTTCTTCAGCCTCCGGCTTTCATCTTCACTAAGGTAAATAAAAGCAGTAGCTAGCAGTATACCCTTGTAATCCCGTATTATAATGCATATCCTTCCAGTAAATGTTTACAAACACATTATAAGACTGATAAAATGTGGAATGAGTCAGCCAGGATCGATGGGTACGAAGAAACATAGCCTCCATTAGACACTGTCGACGTTATTTGTCACTGTCAAATTTATCTTTTGTCGGCTTTAGGGGAATAATTTTTGCTGATTTTCTGTGTAAAATCTTGATGAATTAATATGATAACACTATTAGTTTTTTTTACTAGATAGGAGACCGGCAAATCGAACGTAAAATCATGTTAAACAAATTAAAAATGACATGATTTGGAGTTGTTTTAACCGGTTCTTGGAGACCTTTGAAGGTTTCCCCACAAAAAAAAAGTTCCTTAAGTTAAGTGGCATCCGTGGTGTCTTGCAAATGGGCTGAATCGTTATTCAATCTGTAATAGTCTTCCTTAGTGCGGCTAAGTCGACTTAAAATTTTATTTTTGTGTCCCGTTCTGCCAAACAGAGAAGTGGATATTTATCTTTCCTACTGCTCCTGCCTACTTTTCTGATTAAATATGACGCAAAAAGTTTCTAAGAAGCCGAGGGTCAAACCTTGTCACAAATACCACATTAAACCAGATATTACAGCAATATTACAAAAAATATCAGCCGTTGAATAAATAGCGATGGTTGATATGTCAATAAAAGTCTCCTCAAAACACCTCCACTTTTTTGTACAGGAAAAAACTGCCAAAAGTTATGGTCACTGAATGAAAACAGTAAAACATGACAGAAAATGGACGCCTCGAGTGTTGGTCAGATAAAAGCCAACGGCGTTGAAAAGCCGGGAATTGCGACCCAGATAACTTGTCTTTGAAGTACGTGCATTGATACACACTTTTTCAAGTCCAAACAATTTTCAGTAATGATCTCATTCAGGATTTTTTTTTAATGGAATGGGGAATGTGCTTATGAATAAAACGTCGAGAATACCACTTCACTACTTATTATAAAACAGTGTATGTCTGACTTTCTGTCCGTTCGCGATAAGGTAAAAAATTACTATGATTCATGAGAAAGAGGTTTCAATGTATAATTATAGGTTTTGTGTAAATTGATTGTTAGAAGCATCGATATAATATATAGAAGACATGGAGAAGTCTCGCAAAAGCCGTGACCAATATGACAGACAATCCATGACCACGACCACTCCGCCAGGAGTGTACGACTAAGTAGTAGTAGTATAATATATATACTAGATAAACATTTACGAACAAAATGACATCAAAAATGTGTTCACGGAGGATGCAAACTTATCTGTGCTGGTGGCGGAAACATGAACTAACGATTTTATAATGATAATGACTTGTAGTTTGACAGTTTCATATAGACAGTAGCGACCTATCGGTAAAAATAAATTTGTCAGGTTGTGGCTTGTAAAGAAATAGCGACACAAGGGCGCTGTTTCTCGCTACCACTTTTTGAACCGTGACACCAAATCTAGTTTATATATTATATCGATGGTTAGAAGTGTCGAAAAAGCGCGGCTTAGTAAACTATAAAATAAATTGTATGGTAATTAACGACTCCATTGACTTAGGAAAAAAATATCGTTTTGCAATATAATCAAAACAAATAACCTGTAACTAATCATTTTCAAGAAAATTAAGGTCTAATACTATTGATCGATTGGAGTTTCGTGACAGTATTCTAGCAGGTATTCGTTAAAGATTTTCTCGGGCCAGTAAATACCGAGGATATGGCGTAGGCAGCGGTTGCTAAAGAACTGGATTAGCCGAGACATGTATTTAATTACCACGTTACACACCAGTATTGCAGCAAGGATTTCACGTTGGACCCGAAAATCTTAAGCTTAACTTCCTCTGCTCCTATTTTTAAACAGTAGACGATTGTTAAACTTTAGTAGAGAATTAATAATTTATCGCTGTATAACAAAATTCGCATTCATAATATTAAATATCACATGTCGGCTAGCATAGACACTATCTGTGGCACGCTATGTGACTAATTTCAAGGTCAAAACGACCACTGAGAATTTTTTGGAGATGACTATGAATATGGCTCTGAGACCAAAATCATTTTGATTTGATATTATTCTCAATGTCTTTGACATCACACTTCCAAGGCAGTTGAATATCTAGACGCGTTTCACAGCCTCTGTACCAATTTACAACTGTGTAGCATTTAGTACTCCAACTCTCATCTCCTGTGTCTTCCGAAAGTTAATTTTAGGTGCCGTATATTCTACTTCCCGATTTAAATCGTCTAGCTAAGCAAGCAAGCTATTGCAAGCTATTACATATCGGTGTGTGTATGGCAAGCATAGGTCATCGGCTTAATCCAAGTTTTCTAAAACATCTGTCATTCCCCACTCTATCCCGCGGCGATTTGTCAGATATACGAAACATAATCGCATCTAAGACGACCAAAAACAGAAGAGGCGATAGAATGCACCCTTGGCGGACACCTGCAATGTCCGCTGAAATGAAGCCGTTGTGTGTCACATTACAAGAGTAGTTCTTGTAGATCACTTTTAATAAATCGACCGTTTTCTGCAGGACCCTATACCGGTGTGGCCAGTAGTAGTATTTAAATCAAAAACATAACGATTCATTAAATTACCATTCAACGATTTTAATAAGTATCTCTACAAAAGAACTCGCTACAAATTTCGTACCGTCATAATCCGCACTTAAAGTATTTAAGTCTCTGAAAACAAAAATCTAAACAGAGCTTTAAGATAACGAAGAAATCGCGTGATAAAACAGGACAGAATAATACTTAAACGGGTTTAGGCCATAGTAGTGAGTGAGACGGTAATTTGGATGTAATTTTCGAATGCTGAAAAGGATTAGGTCCATTTATCACGGCCTGACATCAGGGTCTTGGCAGGTCTGTCCAGTAACAAAGGTTTTGAACAGTTAGACGATCCGCCTGATGAACGAGAATATTATTCAGTGCATTTCGGACATTTCGAAGAGAAATTAGGTTTCAATTTTGACACTAGGACCCTTAATTAATTATGTTAAAACTTATTCTAACTTTTATAATTTTAAGTATTACTAAGGATTTTATTAAGCCTTGAAGCCTATGTCTGTCTGTCTGCAAGCCTGTTTGTGGCATCATAGCTCCTAAACGTATAGACCGATTTGGATACACTTTTTAAAATCTAATTTATTCGGGATGTCATATGAAAGGGCTCCATTTGCACATCTCGAAACAGATTTATATTTTGGCTTATGTGACGTAGTTTTTGGCTGATAATCAAAAATGTCAAAAAAAATTCCCCCCCCCCCTTATCTCCGAAGTTTGTGGAGGGAAAAATCTGAAATAATTATGGGTAATGCAAATCTATCTATATTTTACAGAAAAAATAAAATGATCTTTCTAAGTAGTACAACTTTTTAGTAATCCTAAAAAAACCTCGACAAACAAACTTAGTTTTGCGGTTTGTTTTTTTTGCTATCTGAGGTGTTACATGAATAGTAAAATTACTTTAATACGTCCAAAGATGGTATGGAACCCTCGGTGCGCGAGTCCGACTCGCACTTGACCGATATTTTTTTTTGTATTGCACTCAGTGTGACCGTTTCATAAAAAGGTAATCAACTAAAAGAATATGATTTCAGTACTAAAAATACTAATATTTATGCAGAATTATACTAAAAAATAAACGGTCAAGTGCGAGTCGGACTAGAGCACCGTGGGTTCCATACCATTTTTTTTTTGGACGTATTTAAGTTATTAATATGTGTCTGACACCTCAGATAGCAAAAAAATACTCTAAACTAAGTTTGTTTGTCGAGTTTTTTTTTCGAAATAATAAAACGATATTTCCCTATAAAATATAGATACACATGTATTATCTGTAATTGTTTCAGGTATTTCCCTCCACCAACTTAATAAGGAGATAAGGGAATGGTATTTTATAACCGTCTTCAAAAAGAAGGTTCTCTATTCGACGCGTATGTATGTCATATTAATAAAAATGCGTAATATTAATATATGGTAGTCTATGTGGGCTTCTAAACTAATTTACCAAATTTTTTGAGTGTATGTATGAATGTAGGTTTGTCCGCGGATTTCTCAGAAACTACAAGTCCGATTTCGAAAATTATTTTGGCAATAGTTAGAGTATTTTTAAACTTAGGGCAGAGTACAAGTTTCATCAAAATCGGTCCAGTAGTTAAAGAGATATAAACTTTTTATGTTTTCAGTAAGTTACTGTAACGTAGTAGCGTAATAATGCTAATACCTATCATGGTAAAATAAAAGTCACTAGAAAGTGTTAATTTAATTATTTAAAAATAAAACCGACTTCAAAATAAATTATATAAAAAGCATAAAATAACGAAAATATATTGAAGTCGGTGTCAGCTCGTGCTAGTCTTATTCTGTGCTAGCACCGACTTCAATATATTTTCTTACACATGTCTTATCAATCGGGATCGTTTGTTGCCAACCGAGTAGCCGCAGTGTTATGATGTTCCATCCATTAATTACCCACCCGAACGTGCAAGAAATAAGTAAAACCACAACGAATTACGCATTGTAGAACTAAAAGTAAAATATTAATATAAAAACTGTACAAAAAAGATAAATCATACAGTTTCGGTAAACATCAGACAAAGACAAAACTACACAAGTGAAATTGTATGAATGAATGTTTGTGCTACTAGAAAATTTACCAAAAAATAATAGACTACAAAATGTCCTTTTAGTTAAAATTTTACCAAAATATACTAACATTTGAAATTATACCAAAAAAATACTAAATCAAAATTGTGAAGCCCAAATTCTACCAATTTGGTATCGAATATACCAAAAACGGTCACACTGATTGCACTGCGCGTCACCTCTATAATATACGACTATAGATCTTATCTTTTGAAGACTATTAATAAAGTTACTTCCTCCCTTCACATCATTATAACCTTCAATACACTTAATTAAACCGTTAGAGCAGCTGTCGGTGAAACTTTGTCATATTTTTCGACTTATTAATCATATTGCTATTACACAGTACTACTCCATAATCGATAGTCGGTTTAATTCAGGAGTAAAAAACATTTCTTCAGATTCATCGAATACGGCGGCGACTCCGTGGCGAGCGGCGGCAGGGGTGCGAACCTCTCGGTCCCGTAAGTATTTTAACAGTTTCCAAGGGGGCTATAAAGCGCCCCCCGCTGGCGGGCTCAAACGCAAGGCACTGTACCTGGTGCAGAACCCACAGGAGATCCCAGGTTCCCCTCTCTTGTACCGATGCGACAGCCGCGGGAGTATTTGTGGGTAGGAACCCAACATACACCGGTTGACCATATACCAAACAAAAAAAGGGGTAAAAAGCATTTGGGGACCCGGGGGGTGTCCGGGTAAGAATAGTACCCTCCCATCTCCCCCATTGGGTGTCCGTAAGAGGCGACTAAGGGAAAACAAGAAGACGGGCAGCGTCTTTCTATTGCATTACATAGCACATAGACTGCGTTCCCCAAGACGCCTACCAAGCGAGGGGATTATGGCAACCCCTCCCTTCTAAGGGGAAGGCCTTTGTTCAGCAGTGGACGTCGTTCGGCTGCTGTTGAACTAGTATTTAAATATTGAAATGAAACTAATTTTACGGATTATATCGCGGTTTATTTTTGATTTTTATTACCCGTCGCGACGTTTCGAATACTTTACAGTATTCATGGTCACGGGCGGACTGAGATGGTAGCTGTTTATATGTCATAGTACTCTACTAAGGGGGGTAATTAAAATTAAAAATAAACCGCGATATAATCCGTAAAATCAGTTTCATTTCAATGTGTAATATTCGCGTAAATATCAGAAATCATTAGTATTTTAATATAATAAAAATTATTAAGTAGAAATCTATCTATACTTATATCTATACTTATAATAAAGCTGTAACAGGTCCAATTCTGTACATTGAAGATATTTTGAAAATTTTGTTTGGAGGGCATTCTATAACCAATACTAAAGCCAAAAATTTAATTTTTTTGTTATTTTTGTCTGTCTGTCTGTCTGTCTGTATCTCGGCTGAGCATCACGCCGAAACTACTGGATGGATTGAACCGAAACTTGGCATGATTAGAGCTAATACTCCGAGGTAGGACATAGGATACTTTTTATCCCGACATTCAGCACGGTTCCCTTGGGAGAGGGGACTAAAGTCAAAATGTGTACTTGATTATACGCTTGCTCAGATTTTAACAATTTTTCATTATAATTATAATAAATATTTGTAAGGGAACACTCATAAACAGTTGTTAACAATGTTTGGAAATCGATCAGGTTAAGCAACGTTAGGTATGGTCATTATATAGATGGGAAACCGTTTAACGCCATTTGAACCAAACGTCTCCGTGTTTCGGAGGGCAAGTACAATGTGGGTCCAAGTTTTTAACCGACTTTAAAAAAGGAGGTTTTGTATTCTATGCGAATGTATACTATTGAAAGGGGTCGTCCATTAATCACGTGAGGTTCGAAAGGGGGGGGAGGGGTTCCGAAAAAATCACCAAATATCACCAGGAGGGGGGAGGGGTATAATGAGACATCACGTGTATTTATTTTTCGTTGAATGCACGATTTCTAAAACAAACAGCGTCACGTGGCCTTGACTCACCGTTGCCGGCAACGACTTCCCCTTCAACATGTAATCAGTTACCTGTATATAGACAATATTCCGAAAATTTCAATATAGATTGTAAAAAAAAAATACACGTGATTTTGGGTAGAGGGGGGGGGGTAGTAGTTTAAAACCTCACCATATATCACCAGGAGGGGGGGAGGGGTTAAAAAGTTGCTAAAAAACATCACGTGATTAATGGACGACCCCAAAGTTTAGTTAACGTAAACACAGCGCGGGCGGAGCTGCGTGGGTCAGCTAGTAGAATATAATTACCGAAACTTGTCGGCTGAGTTTTTTTTTATTACGTTTAAGGTGGCGCGTTTGTGAAGAATATTAGCCGAGTACCTAGACAATCATTTGACGGTAGATTAAGCAGGGATCGAGACTTGCCGCCCGCCGGTCAAAGTGCTGTATAAGCCTACGTTATTAGAGCCTGCGTCATCTCTTTCCGAATATTTCAGTTTTTTTTTTAATGTTCAATTTAGTTTTTACTAAGTTGTCGGTTTTATTATTTGCTCTGCGTTATTTTCAAGTTGCAATAATTTTGATGGTTTAGTGGTTAGTTATTTTGGCTGCGACACAAAATGGGCTCCATTCTTACCTAGGAATAATATTTAAGTGTTCGGATGTGATTTATCAATAACAAGTATTCCAGCAAAGTGCGAGGCATCGACTGGCGGAAGGAAAGGGGTAAGCTTACATTGAAACAAGATACTGCGGGTGTATTAATACAAGCTTTAAAAAGCTTAGTACAGCAACAGATGCTAAGTACTAGATATGAAAACTTAATGTTTAATCATTCATCCTAATGTACTCTTATTGTAAAAGTTTAATGGTTAATAAAGAATTATTATTATTATTTCTCGTACAGATCACTACGCGTTTACTCAAGTATAGGTATTTAAGTAAGATCGGATGCATGTACATACCTAAAGCAAGAAAATAAGTTATACACGGGCCCGATGGTCTAGTGGTTAGACACATTGGCCGCTAATCTGTAGGTCACGGGTTCGATTTGGACCTTGTGTCTGGGCGTTATCTATACTTATAATAAAACTGTAACAGGTCCAATTCTGTACATTGAAGATATTTTGAAAATTATATTTGGAGGGCATTCTATAACCGATACTGAGGCCGAAAATGTATTTTTTTTAATTTTTGTCTGTCTGTCTGTCTGTCTGTCTGTCTGTCTGTATCTCGGCTGAGCATCACGCCGAAACTACTGGATGGATTGAAACGAAACTTGGCATGATTTGAGATCTTACTACGAGGTAGGACATAGGATACTTTTTATCCCGTAATCTAGCACGGTTCTTTTGGGAGAGAGGATTAAACTCAAAATGGGTACTTGGTTATACGCTTGGTCCGATTTTATCATTTTTTCTTTATAATTATAATAAATATTTGTAAGGGAACACTCATAGACAGTTGTTAACAATTTTTGGAAATCGATCAGGTTAAGCAACGTTAGCTAAGGTCATTAAATAGATGGGTGACCGTTTAACGCCATTTGAACTAAACGTTTCTGTGCTTTGGAGGGCAAGTACAAAGTGGGTCCAAGTTTTTAACCGACTTTAAAAAAGGAGGTTTTGTATTCTATGCGAATGTATATTATTGAAAGTTTAGTAAACGTAAACACAGCGCGGGCGGAGCTGCGTGGGTCAGCTAGTATATCTATATGAGTATGTATTTTAAAAAATATTCAAGTATTGATATCAGTTTTCTGGTTACTACAGTACAGGCTCTGCCGAATTTGAGATCAGATGGCCGTGTGGATTGTCCCAGTGAAATTTCATTATTTTGGCGTGAAGGGTGAAATTACTTAATTACTTGTATCAATAAAATGATGGCTGCAGTGCAGGACTGCAGCTCGTCACCCAAGTCATGAGGCAGAGCCATGGCAGAGCAGTGTAGCAGGCCATTGTCAGGTAAGTGTAAAACAAAAAACAATCACTTCGTTCTTAAAAAGCGAAAGTTAAAACAACAGAGTTGTCAATGCTTTTATTATCATTGGATAATAAAACCTTTCTAGAATAAATAAAGCTTATAAAGCAAAGCACTCAGGTCATTTAGAATCATATAATGCTTTTATCCTGAGCTTTTATCCTTCGCATCCGGGCTCTAAGTAATGCATTCAGAAAAAAATATTACAGGCTGATGTTATTTCTAGATCAACATCCGATAAAATTATTGCATAATTTTTACGTTTGGGATTTTTTTCATATATTGAAGCTTGCGTCATCTCTTTCTACAACTGATATCTTTACTATTATTCTTCAATAAATATACAAACCCATTTAGTCATTTCATCACAGTAAGGTTTTCAATTCCGCATCAAAAAATTTGACGTAATTAATTCCTTAAAAATACTCTTTAACAAAGTGCTTTTGGCTTATGCACGCTGAATGATAAAGAGGATATAATGCTGAATGACTTCGCAATGGCCGGTCTGTTTTTAAATAGTTAAATATCTTTGGTTTCAAGGGAGGTTCTAATTTTAAACATGCTACATAAAAAAAAACTACTTATACATATTTGTTTATTGAGAATATGGTGACATTCTCTTTGGTATTCGGTATTACAATGAAATTGTCTATTGGTGTGCGTGACGCTGGCCATTAGTGCGAACGTCCTTTTTGTCCGATGTGTTCAATTGATGGGCCTTACCGTAACAAATATCATTATGTGAATCACAGTGAGTAAATATATGCATTTGCGAAATGTTTTATACAAATCTGACCACATTTTAGCCGACTTCAAAAATAAAGTTCCGCATGTAACGCGTATATACATATGTAATATTAATAAAAATGCGTAATATTCATATATGTTAGTCCATGTGGGCAAACCGGAGCATCGGCCCCGAGCGGCAGTTTCATGGGTAGCTAAAATCATAATAATTTGAAAAATAAACTAATAAAAAAAAAAATAACCGACTTCAAAGTAAATTATCTAAAAAGCATAAAATAACGAAAATATATTGAAGTCGGTGCTAGCTAATCATGTTAACTAACACTATCAGCTGACACCGATTTCAATATATTTTCGTTATTTTATGCTTTTTAGATAATTTACTTTGAAGTCGGTTTGTATTTTTTTTTTATAGTTTATTTAACACTTTTTAGTGACTTATTTCACCAAGATAGGTATCAGCACTATCACGCAACTCGAACGTCTACGTTACAGTAACTTTCTGAAGACATAAAAAGTTTATATCTCTTAAACTACTAAACCGATTTTGATGAAACTTATACTCTACCCTAAGTTGAAAAATACTCTATTGCAAAAAGAATTTTTGAAATCGGACTTTTAGTTTCTGAGAAACCCGCGGACAAACCTACATACATACATACATACACACATAAAATTTGGTAAATTTGTTTAGAAGCCCACATAGACTAACATATATTAATATTACGCATTTTTATCAATGTTACATACATACGCGTCGAATAGAGAACCTTCTTTTTGAAGCCGGTTAAGAAGACGGTTAAAAACTCGCTCCACAAAGCGCCTAGCATAAGGAAGCCTGGTTGGCTCACCTTCGACTTGTAACAAAAAGGCCACACAGGCCCACATAACAAGTGAACTTGTGATGCCGATTTAAGATTTAAGTTTTTAGGGTTCCATACCTAAAAGGTAAAAAAGGAACCCTTATGGTCTGACTTCGTCTGTCTGTCTGTCTGTCACACTTGTATTCAAGAACCACTGATGCAATCGATTTGAAACTTAGAATAGTTTTAGATCTTACTTACCCAACCCCATCGCAAATAAAATATATATTTTTTTTTTTTTACTTTTTTTATAATGGGGGTCGAAATGGGTCATCAAAATTTCAAAGTGAGACTACTATATCGAGTGGAGTATCATATGAAAGGACGTAGTTTTTGGCTGATAATCAAAAATTTCAAAAAAAAAAATACCGTCCCCGAAGTTTGTGGAGCGAAAAATCAGAAGTAATTATGAATAATACATGTTTATTTTATTTTACAGAAAAAACAAAATGATCTTTCTAAGTTGTACAGTTTTTTAGTAATCCTAAAAAAACCTTGCCAAACAAATTTAGTTTTTCGGTTTGTTTTTTTTTTTGCTACAAAAGGTGTTACATGAATAGTAAAATAACTTTAATACGTCCAAAGATGGTATGGAACCCTCGGTGCGTGAGTCCGACTCGCCCTTGACCGGTACTTTTTTAAAGTAATTTCCCAAACTCTGAAAGGAGGGGCGCCACTATCAAGTCTCTGCCTCGGTTCGAAAAAAAAACGTAGATCCGGGGCTGGTGTCGGGTGACACCTAGGTAGTATAAAAAAGTGTAACAAGTTTTCGATTGCTCTTTAAGGCCTGTCTAGTTCTAAGTAGTTAAATGTTTTTAACGTAAGTACAAAACTGGCATTAATGGTCTCTAGTATAAATATCTATAGCGAAAGCATTTACAACTTTTCCAAACTGTATATATAAAAGAGATACCCCGCATTTAAATCTCAAGGTCCTTTTGAAGCAAAAGCAATTAGTGAGTTACCAACCATTAGCCATTTGAGTGACTTGCAAAATTTGTTATTAGGTAGAGCGCACACTACTTGCCTCAATTACTGCACCACTTAGTACAATGTTCTTGTATTCCGGTGAACGGACGCTGAGCTGATGAAATAATCGGGCTGAAAGAAATCTCCGATGATGACCAGAAGTGCAGTTCGTCAATAGACAAAGAAAAAATATAATGCGTGTAACAAAAATATCCTAAAACTAACTCAGTAAAATGCAGGCTACGAACAGCCTTCGCTGAACTTTCGTAGGGACCTTCTTAGTGACCTTTTATGTAGTTGAGCTCAAGCATAAAAAATATTGTTTCTAAGGCACTTTAGCGTTCTATTTTTTTACAAACTGAACGTTCAGCTTTTGTATAAACAAGTAAATTGTACCGCGACACTCTTTACCTGAGACATTAGTTAAAACTTGTAGTTAGTTGACGGGCCCGTTGGTCTAGTACTCGTAGTTAGACACCCTGGCCGCTACCCGAAGGGTCGTGGGTTCAAGTCCCTCTAAATGTCTGGGTTATTTATCTGTTTAAGTATGTATTAAATAAAAAATGGTATATAAGTATTAGTATCACTTTTCTGGTTTCCTTAGTACAGGCTCTGCCTATTTTAGGATCAGATGACTTTGTGTGGATTGTACCAAGATATTATTATTAACTTCTCAAATTTTGCCAGTCCTATACTAGAATTTACTGCTTGGGCGCTGACCAAGAAAATAATTGTGTCTGCGCTAGATCCGACGCGCGAAGTTGCTACGGTGCGACAGTGCGGCGGGGCAGGTGAGGTGAAATATTCGTAGCTAGATCCGACAAAATTCTTGTCGCATAGATACATGATGAATTGGTCATATCCGCAGCAGACACGGTGAAATTTCTTTGCCTGTGCAAGCAGCCTAAAGCGACACCTAATTGAGTTGTCTCTTGCCCTGTAGGAGGAATCTATTACATTTTTTCGTTTATTCCAAGTAGTCCGACTAATATAGTTCGCTCATCGGACAGTTAGGGGAAAAAGTTGCAAAGGAAACCTTTAAATGAAATGATTTATTTCAAATAGGCAGGTAGCACTTTTGAATAGTCAGTGAATATTTACATAATATTTATTTCCAAACAGTTCGATCGTGGAAGATAGAAAAAAATAATTCCTATCTGTCCGATGATCGAACTACTACGCGGACTTGGAATAAACGGTATTTTTATTTCTACCCCCGAACCACAGCGCGGCTTCAACTGAAAAGATCTGGCAAGAAACATAGCAAGTTTGTCATGTTTATATCGATAGCCGGTCTCCGTTGGGGCGGGGGCGGGGGTTATGTGGGGGTTATTACCAACTAAAACTTTCTCGATGGTCTTTATCAACGGTGTGGAGAAGCTCTGGTGACTCCCTTTAAACCTCACCAGTCTTTCTAGCGCTGGAGGTGAGCAGTATCACAGTATTGCATGTGATGAATTATATCAAGATACATTGTAGAGTTTATGCGTAATGCGTAATGTGCTTTCTCATTTACAATGAGTACATAGAAGAAAGGAAACAAAAAAAAACCTTTTTTTTTGTGGTAATTGGGCCTACGATGTAACCGGTTAGAACGGACAGGGTTACGAACAGAGTTGAACAGTCTTCAGTCGGCAAAGGATCTCTAAAAGATAAGATACCTTTATTATTATTGTTATCGTTATTCTATAATTAGGATGTTATGATAATGCTAACACACGATTCTCTGGGTGCCCTTGTGGTGCTCGCGATTAAGAGACTTGTAGTGACCTATATACCTATACAGTCTAGTCTACGTTAATTATAGAGCTCGCTAAAAGGTTATTTTTTCATTTTCTCAACGTTACCTTACATTCTTGTTAAAACGCTCAGTCATTTAAAGTGCTTTAGCACTTCACTGAAAATACTTCACAATCACAAAAATATAAGAAAGAAGTCATGTTTAAAAATACGTGTTGAAATTCCCAGACATTTTTTTCGCCAAAATTTTCGTCCTCTTTGATTCATATAAAGTGAGCAGAATATCGTCATCTATATCTATCTTCTACTCGTATACATATAAAATTACTTGTCCTGACTGACTGACTGATTCATCAACGCAAAAACCAAATTGCTGGACCTAGAAAGCTGAATTTTGGACAGCAGGTTCTTCTTATGACGTAAACATCCACTAAGAAAGGGTTTTTGAAAATTCCACTCTTAGAGGGCTTAAATGGGGTGAAAAGAAAATAGCGGGCGTAGCCGCTGGGAATTGCTAGTATATTATAAAAATAAATCCCTATTTCCCTTGGTCACGTCATAACATGAGAACGACTTTAATAAATACTTTGCAGATGTGGGAAGTCACTTAGCCAACGATATTATTAAAAAAAATACCCATTCAACAAAACCTTATGTCCATCCACCACTCGAATCATTTGTTCTCTTACCAACTGATGCTACTGAAATTAAAAATACAATACTTAGTTTGAAACCAAGCAACAGTACTGGTTGGGAAGGAATTCCAACCACACTTTTAAAATTAGGTGCTGATATATTTGCTCCCCCAATAACTACTATCTGTAATGCATGCATTAACGCAGGCATATTTCCAGATGCACTAAAAAAATCTATTATCATCCCTATCTATAAAGCGGGGGACAGAGACTGTGTCTCAAATTATAGGCCTATATCATTGCTTCCAACACTGTCTAAGATTTTAGAAAAGATTATAAATAAAAGACTATCTAATTATCTTGAGAATAAAAACATTTTATCTAAGAATCAGTTTGGATTCAGAGAAAAAAAATCGACGGATCAGGCTATATACAATCTTAGTTCTTTTGTATCTAAGAACCTGGATATGGGGAAAAAGACTATCGGCATTTTTCTAGACCTAGCTAAGGCATTCGACACAGTCTCTGTTCCTCTACTCCTCGCGAAACTGGAAAACATCGGTATTCGAGACATACCACTAAAACTCTTTACAAATTACATGTCTAACCGAACACAATGTGTTAGAATCAACGAATATTTAAGTAATGAAGAGATCATACATTTTGGCGTTCCCCAAGGCAGCATTTTAGGGCCTACGCTGTTTTTAATTTACATAAACGAGCTATGTAATTTACAGCTTAAGCAGGGCCAGATTGTAACTTATGCTGATGATACAGTACTTTTGTTTGGTGGCAATAGTTGGAGAGAAGTCAATGCATTAGCAAATGTAGGATTTACTCAAGTATATGGCTGGCTGAACTCTAATCTTTTGACACTAAACACAGAAAAGACGAAATATATTGCATTTACTATAAAAAATAACAAGCAGCCAAATTATAACGATATCGATATAAAAGCTCACGTTTGTAATATGGTGGTTAACTGCTCCTGTCATAGCCTCGTAAAAACATCATCAATTAAATATTTGGGCATTATTGTTGATCAACAACTTAATTGGAAAGAGCACATCACATATTTAGTCGCTAAAGTAAGAAAACTTATATATATATTTAAAAATATTCGTCACTTTTGTACCCCTAAGATAACACTATCAGTATATTCAGCATTATGTCAATCTATAATGTCATATGCTATAATTAATTGGGGTGGTGCATCTAAAACAACTTTCATTAGTGTTGAACGAGCACAGCGTGCAGTCCTCAAAGTGATGAGCTTTAAGAGGTATAGATACCCTACTCATTTACTATACTCTGAATTATCAGTTCTCACGGTAAGACAGTTATTTATCAAAAATACTATTCTATTCCAACATAAAAAGAAGCCGGACTTTGACTTCAACACGAGACGTAGAAAAGATATAGTTTACTCTATACCACAACGTAGAACTTCATTTGCTAATAAATTTGTTCAATATATTGGCCCACATATTTACAATACGATATCCAAACACATAGAATTACGCAATATGAATACATACTCATGCAAAACCGAAATTGATAAACTTCTTATGAAATTTAACTATGAACAAACTGAAAAAATTATACAAATATCAACATAAACATACACATACCAAATTCTCACGTAGGTATACACGGACACATAATACACATAAACACATATATACACTCACACACACCCATACTTACACTGATGTATACTCGTATATGCTACTTTATATACCTATATACTCTGTTAATAGATTATTTCTACATATCGATATATTATGTAAACTATAATAAATGTACACTATTATTACTATTTATACATATACTTTTATCATACAAACAAGTGGCGTAATATAACATAACTAAATATACATATTATAAGCTGAGTTAATAATAATTTAAAAATACACACTATACTACGGATATTTATCTGCGAATCTTGCGTATACAATACATATTTTAGTTCTACCCCATTGTTATTTTATAGATAAAATAAGTCTTATAAAATTTACTTTTTGTTGTTAAAGAGGAAATATAGTGCTTAGATAATTATAAATGAGTGAAGTGCGGTTATCAAGGATGAGGAGGACTGTTCCATCGTGATACAGTGATTACTAGTACGATGGGCAGTGCAATTCACCCCCAAACAACCTATCTACTCGCATTTATAAGTCCGTAATTGTAAGTACTTTTTAAACTTTACAACTGATTAGTGCTAGTTTTTGTTTATGTACTTACATTAGTGTATTGTAATTAAGTACACTATGTGACTAGATATTAAGAAATAAATTAAAAAAAAAAAAAATTAAAAAAACTTTAGCTATATCATCCATTTTTTTTAAAGTCTTCTAATACTTTGTAAAAGGTTCCTATAGAAAAAAAAAAAACAAACATTTGCGCATAAAATTAGAAAGTTACGTGGGCTGTGCTGTGCGGGACGGTTAGTTTCCAATGAAATGTTCAGATATTATTATCATTTTATTAATTATTTATTTATATTTAAGGAAGACTAGCAGCTTAAAACTAATTATATTTCACATAATAGAAACTAGAAGCCATTTATAAGTCTCCACTGGTAGAAACAATATACTTATATAAAATTAAAACTAAAATCTCAACAAAAAGGAACAACTATCTGCCTACTATTAGGTAGGTAAATACTTAGAATAATAACGCCTCTAAGGGTACATATAATGTCTAAGAATAGGTATTATCTACTAATAACATTAAAAAATATTGAATTTAACATATTTCTCATCTTTTTCACACTACAACAAGAAATATCAAGATCACAGTTAGTACGAGACAAATTGTTATACTTATCACATGCTCGATGTATAAAACTATTCTGACGATAATTTGTAGAAACTAAAGGTATGGACAAGAAAGGATTGATTTATAATAGCATTTTGTCCCAATTTGACAAGTGGTGGATAGATGGTAAGTTCACCTTTGGAGTCAATGGATTTTTGAGAATGTGGGCCCTAGACGATAGCGTCACTGACGGAAAGGCAAGGCGAGAACGTGTAGACCAGAGAGCTCAGTTCCCCCTCTCATGTACTGATAAGACAGCCACAGAGGTTTTAGTGGATAAATCAAGACATTTAAATTTAATAAATTAACAATATTGCTTCATAAATGATCTTTTGAAAATTATTTTTAATGGTTCGCAAATTCATAAAAATGACGAAGATCGCTGATAAACGTCCTGTCCCCAAAGTAAAAAGACAACCGTCTCCTTCCTTTGTCCTCTATTGTCATAGGATATCTCGTTAAATATACTGACATGATTCATTCTTATTGTTTGTCTTTCATGGTACATACACATTTTTGCATAAATAAACGAAAATGAAATCGCGTGTGTCACAGAAACTTTACAAATGAAAACCTGTTCGAGTTCTATTGAAATTCTGATGACATGTTTAGTAGTTTGATTTTTTTTTTGGTTTGTGTTTTAACTGGCATAGGTCACGCTATTAGGTACCTGGGCGGAATGATTAACAGCCAATAAGTATAAACACTGTTTGTATGGCTAAGGGTGCCATGACACAGCTGCAGAGTATATGGAGAGACAGAAACATCACCTTAAAGACCAAAACCAAGCTGGTACATTCTTTAGTCTTCTCCATTTTCCTGTACGGGGCGGAGACGTGGACACTCAAAGCGACTCATTGCAGACGGATTCATGCTTTGGTAATGGAGGAAAATGCTCCGGATACCCTGGACTGCAAAAAGAACCAACGTGTCGGTTCTTAAAAAACTAAAGATCTAGATAAGACTATCACCCATCTGTCTGATACGAACCCTTGAGTACTTCGGTCACATAGCTCACAAAAATCCTGACGGCTTGGAAAAGTTAGTTGTTACAGGTAAAATCGAAGGAAAGAGGCCACGGGGACGTTCGCCGACACGTTGGTCTGACCAGATTCGCTCCATTCTCGAAACCCCATTGCACGTAGCGTTTCACGATGCCTCGCATCGTGTTAAATGGAAAACCGTCGTCCGTAGAAAACTATTATCTGCATCCGCAACTATAGGTCATGACCCTCAGCATTGAGATATCGACGCGAGGAGGAGGGCGATTTACAATCATGTTTTGACTCACGGGCTTACTGCTAAACCCAGTAAACAGTAAACCCGTAGGTTGACAGTAAACCCGTGAGTCATATTCATATTCATTTATTGCATTCTATATGTACATTAATTGGATGTCATTAAAATAGTTGCGTAAACATATAGACCCAGGTAGGGCACAGCAATTTGAGATGGTAGGGAGTAGACCGAAATTTACTAGTTTTAATATTTTTCGTTTAAAAAGTCAGGTAATGAATAAAAACATTTGTCAATAAGGTGGTCTTTTAATTCTTTTATAAATAATTTTGTCTTTTTTATTTCTTTTATTTTGTCAGGTAACTAATTATATATTTTAGCTGTCATGACGTTTGGACTATTGCTATTTAGATTTTGACTGTGGTACGCATAGATTATATTTATATCTACTGGGATAGCGTCTTGTCAGTCAAAACATGATAGCCAATAAGTATGTATTTTTTTCTTTATTTTTCTATTTCCAAATTACTTTCCAGTATTCCATCCCTACTAGTGACACTGTCACATGGTATAAAATACAAGATGTTTCTTTTTTCAAAATCGAAGGTTCGATTCCCGGTTAAAAATATAGAGTTCAATGTGTAGTTTTAGTGCCGATCGGTTCCAAGACTCGTTTGAGCATCCACGCCCACTTGAAACATTATTTACCATACGTACACACGACTACACATACAGTTTGATACTATATATAACGATAACTACGCTACATACAATACAGAGAATTGTAGGAAAGGTACGGAACATGCAGCGGCCGGCGGGCGCAGGCCGCCATCCACACGCGTCAAGTGGGACGAAATAACAACAACATAACTATCGCACCGTCTCGCAAGATTTGCAGCGTTCATATTCTAATTGTTCAAAATCCAAACAGTCTAGGTTGAGGTGTCGCCGTATGTACCTGTATTAGATAACCTATTTTCACAAATCCAATATCTTTAATTATATTATTATTGCAATGTTTGCGCCAAAAACCAAAGTACTCTCCAAATGATAGCTCTCCAATTGATAGCTGCCACAATATTTCAGCATGAATATTTTGTGTATTCTTAAATATAAAGACAGGGCTAAAGGCGTTTCTGAACAAGAGCCACAAATGCGAACGTACCGCAATCTCTGCAATTACGAAGCTGCTGAAAATTCGGTGCGAGTTGCCGTCACAATTCGTGGGGATCGCGAACGAAGATTTTACCTAATAGAGACACATGTTTTGAGTATAAGTTGGTTGTATACGCTTATTGTGCGTGTTTGAATTTCGAAACAGCTTCAGTATCGCAATCGCACGTTTTTTTTTTAATTTGGGGTATAAGGTGTTCTTTTTAGGGGCAAATCAACATATAGATAGTTCCTGTGCACTGCCGTACGTCACACAGTGCCTTTTACTTCGGAATACAGTTACATCAGCAGCTGAAAGACTTCCACTGCTGAACTAAAGGCCTTCCCCTTAGAAGGGAGAGATTGCCATAATCCCACGCTTCCCACGGGTCGCAGTATAGGCGGTGGGTAACCCAATAGAAAGACGCTGATAACCGTCTTCTTATTTTCCCTTAGTCGCCTCTCTCTTTTTTCTTTTTGACGCGGGGGAAATCTTCCAAAGATCCCTGGGAGCTGTGGGGCTCAACCGGGGTATGTGGGATTCTTACCCACTAAAACTCCCGCGGCTGTCGCATCGGCACATGAGACGGGGGACCCCAGGGCTCTTCGGTGGGATCTGCACCAGGGGCCCCTCAGTGCCTTGCTGTGGGGCTCGACCGGGGTATGTGGGATTCTTACCCACTAAAACTCCCGCGGCTGTCGCATCGGCACATGAGAGGGGAGACCCCAGGGCTCTCCGGTGGGATCTGCACCAGGGGCCCCTCAGTGCCTTGCCTTTGAGCCCGCCGCCGGGGGGCGCATTGTAGCCCCCCGGGAACCTGTCACGGTGCTCACGGGGACGGGGGTCGCAACCCCGCCGCCGTCCTCCTCGGAGTCACCGCCGTACTCAATGGACGCTCAAGGGGCCCACACCCCGAGCGTCCAGCGACTCCGAAGGTTGCCCATTGTTTATAGCCCCGGGCACAGGGCTGGGGAGCGAGACGTTGGGCGGCCGCTTGACGCGGCCTGCGCCTTCGTCGCCGAGCGGGATCAGCGCGTTCGCGTTCCCGCTCAGCGGCCTCCTTCTGGGACATGACAGTCTCGCAGAAGGCGGCCATCGCTCCCCACGCCGCATCCCCGGACAGCATAGCCGACACTACGCTGCCTAGGGAGAGGTCCGATCCGATGACTGCGACCAGGTCTCGACGCTCCAACGACCACGCGGGGCAAGCCTCCAGCGTGTGTTGGGCGGAGTCAGACTGGTCGCAGTGGAAGCATCTCGTCGTCGCTTCACGTCCGATCTTATGCAGATAATCACCGAAACAACCGTGACCGGTGATTATCTGCGTAAGCCTATATATAGGTGAGCCGTCCACTCCGTCGCTGAATCCAGGCTTCGAGAAGCGGCAGGAATGCCTCAACGACGCGTTTGCGCGCTATGTGCTCCGGCTGGAGCCGCTCGCGCCACGTCGCGAGAGCGATGTGTCGTTCCTGCCGCTTTATGGGTTCGAGCGCCACCGGCTCGCCTCCGCCACTCTGGCGGGCGATGCGGATCCGGTCATAGACCCTCGCATACATGCCCGCCAGGATGTCTAAGGGCGGAAAGCGTGCCAGTATGGTCGCCGCTTCAAAGGACACCGTTCGGTATCCTCGTGCAATCCGAAGTGCCATCCTCCGCTGGACGCTGTAGATTTTGGTTCTACAGCGTCTTATGGCCAGCCTCGGCGCCCAGATGGGCGCCCCGTAGTCGTGTCTCTAACCTAACCCAATGGAGTGTCCGGTAAGAAGAATAGGCGAAGAGGCGACTAAGGGAAAACAAGAAGACGGGCAGCAGCGTCTTTCTATTGGATTACCTACCGCCTATACTGCAATCCGTGGGAAGCGTGGGATTATGTCAATCCCTCCCTTCTGAGTGGTGGGCCACAGTGAACGCGCGGTGACTTGAGCCTAGCGCGGGCGCGGCGGTGGGCGCGCAGGGTGGCCACAGTGACGCGCGGGCTGTTGTGGCGATAACACTTATTGCAGGTGTCGCAAACCTTTTATGAGGATTCTGTATTTTTTACTGGATAGGCCAATCCTGAGATGGGAGGCGTTGATCATAAGAGATGGTGTGCTGGGTGCGCACGAAATAACTAAAAACAGTTAAAAGAATGGAGATTTAAAAAAAAAATATATATATATTAAGAATTGAAATTGTAGTCAAAAAAGTTTATGTTATTTATTAAGGAACATCAACAATATACATATTATACGCTTATAATTTCAAATGTCCAAAAAATACCTTTTTTATACATGTATTTAAAGTTATTTCATAATAAAAAAATACTTAAAACGAGCGACAAGACCGAAATGGTTTGATACCCCGCCAGCCGCGCGATCGGTCGCTTGTTGACTAGGCCCGCAGTGTGGCCAGAACGAGCGGATAGGAACGTTTGAAAAGTACGCCCGCTAACTCGCTCAAGCCGATCGCGCTAGGCTCCCGCCTAGGTCACTTCAGTGTGGCCGCAAGCGGCGGTTTCATATGTTTGATATTTCGCGCCCGCCGCCGCCGCCGCGCTAGGCCTGCAGTGTGGCCGACCACTGAGGGGAAAGCCTTTAGTTCAGCAGTGGAAGTTTTCCGGATGCTGTTGATGATGATGATGATCTCTTACGGGAGGAGATGGAAGGGTGCTAATCTTACCCGGACATCCCCAGCTGCAGTACACTGTCGGTCATAACCCGAGACATACGTTAATTAGTGACTTGAGACCGGGTAATTTCATCAGCTACAGTGCCCTTCACTCCGAAATACAGCAATTTTTGCTTGCAGGCAGAATATCTGACACTGTCGCACCTTCATACCTGGATAGACCCTTGGACATACCACTAAGTTAAACCTATTTTATTTTTGTCGTATGGTTAGTGGCCAACCTGGTGTCAGAGTTTTCAAGCTGCCCTTAGGTCTCTGACTTAGCTTAATGACTGCTGTCTAGATGACAGTAGCAGGGACCGACTTTTAACGTGCCCTCCGAAGCACGGAGACGCTCAGTTCAAATGCCACTAAACGGTCACCCATCTAAGGACTGACCTTGCCTGACGTTGCTTACCCAACTGATCGTTCATCGAACATTGTTTACGACTGGCTATGAGCATCTAGTTAAAGCTATGTAACGTTGCATTTTATTTACGCGAATACTACACATTGAAATTGTTGGGTATTCAAATTAATCATGCATAGGTGACTGCATTTTCTGAATGCTCTCTTGTGACGTAAATAACGTATTTCCGAAACAACCAACCCCGATCTTCCTTGAGTAGCCTGTACCCGCTTAGTAACCCTTTAACCACGAGCCTAACAGCAAACCGCCGCGAGAGTGCTGCCTATAACTGTGAAGTTTTGTGTCGACACATTGTGCCTGGTACCAACTAATCATCAGGTGAGTGGTGCTTGCTGTTTCCTACATCTTTCCTTGTCTTTTACCTGCGTTTTACAGCGTCGAGTAGCGTTCAATACCTACTAATTAATTTATCTAATACAGTCCACAATAAAAATATAAAAACCGCTATTTTTTGGCTTCTAGCCATATGTTACACCCGCCAGAAATCAAACTACTTTTATGGATTCCTCCCGTGACCATATGGGCGATGCAAGGCATTCAAACGTGGGGATAGTAAAATCAACTTCAATAAAATCCGTAAAAGTAGTTTGATTTGCAACCTATGTATAACTTTTTCTTTTACTTTGGCTTTGAACGTTAATATAAATAAGTAAGTACATTTAAGTTTTAATGATGATTACCGTCTACAAGACACTCAAGGATAATGAGATTCATCACGTAAATTGTTTATAAAAGCCTTAAGTGAGCACACGAGAGCCGGCAGCGAACATACTTTGAATTTTTAAATACCCCAACAAAGCATCGCTCCCTGTCGTTATAAAGTACTTTTCTGTAGCGCAACCCATGTTATAATTAAAATAACTTTGTCATTATAGTTAACAAAGCGAGCCCTAATATAACGAAGAATGCATAGAAAGGATTTTTAAAATATAAAGCCAAGTTCCTGTAGGATGAAGATTAAAGTATAAAACTAAGTTAGAATCCACAGACCTTTATTTTGCTGTTGGGAAGAAACCTTCAAAAGGTGCTACGGCTCCGTAGCAAGCTGGGTTATGTGGGATTTTACTATAAAACCTCTTCTGCATATCGGCGAAGACGCCGCCACGTAACAGATGGGGTGACGACTTGAATGCCTTTGAGACGGTATGGGCGGAGATCGCTATAGACCGAGGTAGGTGGCAATGTATGTAGGAGACCTTTACCCATCAGTGGGGTACTAAAATAATACCAGCCCTTGCTTATGTCTCACTGTTGGGTTCTTCACCCTTCAAGATGAAGGGGCGCCATAGTCCACCACGTTGGCCAGGTGTGGGTTGGCGGACTTCACACGTCATTAGCAAGCTGCTTAGGCTTTCTCAAATATGCAGGTTTCCTCACGATGTTTTCCTTCACCGAAGTCACAACAAACACGATTCGCACATGATTAATTAAAGAACTCAGAGGTTCGAGCCGGGTTGGAACCTGCGCACGTTGTTTCCAAGGCAAACGCTCACCCACTAAGGTGTAACTACTGTACACAGGATGTTATTGTTGTATACTACAGGTTTATAAAAAAAAACGTCCCCTGCGGACTTCATCGACGTTTTGGAGAGTCTCTGTGCACTCCATTCGAACCTAGTCACAGTCTTTCCAGCCCCTTAATGCTCGATAGAACACAAGAGCAGAGCATGCCTGCCCTCTCCGTGTCGGCATCCTTGAGAATCACGGACCAAGCATCTTTACCTCTCTGTCAATTTTCTACGGTGAATAAACTGCGCATCATACACTTTGGGAGTGTGATCTCTGGCACAATGAGCGCAATGTTATGTTGAATAGTTTTGAAAGAACATCCGGAGTTATATATCACTCAGATCTGGTGGCGACTACGGAAAACTTCCGTGCTTTCAAGCGTTTTTGTCATACCTATTATTGGAAATAAGTATAATAGTAGTAATCTAAATAAAAGTACTTTCAAATCTAGTAACTTCCGTGGTGCCTTACAGGTGGACTAACTCTAGTTGGTGCACCTGTAAGAATCTTTCGTTCTGAGGTTATATCGACCTGTGTGATTTTTACTTGTCTCCCGCTTTGCAAAGAAGGGAAGTGGAATTTATATTTTTCTAACTCCTCCTATACTTGAGTCAGAAAAAGTTAGGATTACTAAAAACTATACTATTTGGAAAGATTATTTTATTTTTCCTGTAAAATATAGATTACCCATAATTATTTCAGATGTTTCCCTCCACAAACTTTGGAGATAATTGGGTATTTTTTTGACATTTTTGATTATCAGACCAAAAACTGCGTAACATAAACCAAAACAAAAATCTGTTTGAAAAGTTCAAATGAAGCCATTTCATATTATTTATTTAATTCCTTTTATTTATTAACGATCTTCTTAATAATATACACAGTAACTGTCTGGCATATGCTGATGATATAAAGATATTTCGAAGAATATACAGTCTAAAAGACTGCGAAATACTTCAGTCTGATATCGATAGAGTATATACGTGGTGTAACAATAATCGCATGTCTTTAAACGTAAAAAAATGTCAAACTATAACTTTCAGTAAAAATAAAACTACTTTTTGTTTAAATTATAGGATAGATAACACAGTTTTAAGTAAAGTTAGTGAAATCAGAGATCTGGGCATTATTTTTGATACTTCACTTTCCTTTAGATCACACTATGAATACATCACAGACAAAGCCAATAAAATGTTAGGGTTTATCATACGCACAGCAAAGCCATTTAAGAATGTTAAATCATGGATAACACTCTATGTATCGCTAGTTAGAAGCAATCTGGAATACTGCTCTTCTATTTGGTCACCCATATATATTAAACATATAAAACATATAGAATCTGTACAGGTACGTTTTCTCAGAGTCCTTTGTTCTAGATACGGTCTTAGAAAGCAAGTAAAAGAATATGAAGATAGACTGGACAGGTTTAATCTCAAAAGTCTTAAAAATAGACGTATTATTGCAGACTTAAGTATGCTCCATAGGATTGTTGGTGGTAATTTTGGTACAAATCTATGTGAAAAAATTCTGTTTGATGTACCAACCCGGTCTCGACGCAGTCATAAGTTGTTCAACATTCCAGTATCTAATAATAATGTATCGCATAATAATCCGTTGCATAGAATGTTGAGAACCTACAATGAAATAGCCAATGAATGTGATATTTTTAATTGTAGTCTTGTTAAATATAAGAATCATGTTAGCAAAATGAAGTTTCAAACCTCTTGTTAAAATTGTTTTTTAATATTGTTTAATTTAATACTATTTATATTTTTTACTACCATTTTATCTGTTTATTGAAATCCATTATGTTTACAAGTCTATACCATTTTTTTTTAAATCATTTTATTGTTCTATAACCTTAATTTTTGTTATCTTTAACTTTTATTTAAAATGAACTTATTCAATGTTGTGTGCAGTTGTATAGAACGTCGGATTTTTAACGATTTTATGAATCAATAATTTTTTAATGTGTAATCTGATTGTTTGTTACTGTACTTGTTCAATAAAATAGTCTCACTTTGGAATTTTGATGACCTATTTCCACCCCCATTAAAAAAACTAAATCAATAAAATTGTTTTTGTTAATTTGCGATGAGGTTGTGTAAATAAGATCTAAAACTATTCCAAGTTTCAAATCGATAGAGTCTGTGGTTCCTGAAATATATAGGTGTGATAGACAGACAGCCAGACGAAGTCTCACCACAAGGGTCCATTTTTTACCTTTTAGATATGGTAAAACGACCTAGCGTGGCTTACTAAACTTGACAGATGAGTATAGTATCGCTTATGCGAGAAAATATTCAATAAAGTACCACTATAATGTTTAATCTACCGCAGAACCATAGTTTTCCACACGTGTACACAATAATGTACATACCCGAAATATGGCGATATAATTACCTTGGTATAAACATAATCAGTCAAGTGCGTCACGAACTCACACACCAAGGGTTCATTACCTTCTTTGGACAAGGCAGCAAAGAATTGAACCGCTTAACTACGTTTGATGATTCCAAAAAAACTGTGCTGCTTAGAAACATAGCTTTATTTTTCCTGTTATGTTGTTACATATAAGATTTGTAGGTGGGCTGCTCTTAGAATAAAACATATGTTGTGGTACAATTATGTTCTGTTTATTGTCAAAATCACAAACTGTTCCCTACTTAAGTCTTAAACCTTATATTTAATTATTATTAAAAGTAATACACTGTATTAGGCCCAGTGCCATACACTATGCGACGCTTATGCAACCCTACTTGAAAATAGCCAGCTTATATTACTTATTCACTCAGCGGTGGGAGCTATGGTCGTGGGTGGTTGGGAATAAAGCCAATATAGTTAAAAGTTTTAGAGTTACTCCTTCCAGTATTAAAGTAAACGAAAGTATTAGAACCGTGTGGGGAAGCCTTAATAATTAATACAAAAGGGGGGCGCCAGGGACTGTTTCAGTCCCAAATCCGGAGGTGACGAGGCGATGAACACTCGACGCTTCGGTTAAAAAAGTACTCCACAAGTACCAGTTTAATATAACCGGTTAAATACCGGTATTTCAAAATGTTAAATAAAAATATACCCAGTTAATAAAAAACTAGGTTTATAAAAAAACCGTCATAAATAAAAAAAACGTTATAATAAAAAAAAACCGTAATAAAAAAAAAAATCGTTGAAATAAAAAAAAAACGTCTGGCCTGCCTCTCGGCTAGGCGCACTCGGTGTCCGTACAGCCGTCCCGGGGTTCTTACGGACTCGAAGGCACCGGTCACGACCTGATTCGTGGCGTCGAGACGGGCCCTCGGAGTTCACTCCTAGAACGGACAATACGGACCCCTCATGAGACACTATTCACACTAACATCAGCAAGGTTTTAGACACAACTAATTTATAGACTTTCCAAGACTACTTACAGTTTTTCGGGATGTTATTTGGCTTAGCTGTACGGTAGGCCGGTCCGCGCTCCTAACACTCGAGCATCGGAATTCTGGAACGATTGTTAGAATTTAACACTGATACAACAACCTATGCGATGATTTCTGTAGAATGCCACTACTGGCATAGGCTAATTACCTGAAGAACGAACGGATCACTTTGTCTCGGTGTAGTCTAGGTGTCTCGGCGGTAAGTCGTGCTCGAATGAGCTGCCTGGGGTTCCACCCCTCCAATCCTACCTCAAAAACGAATAATACCACATAGTGGCGATTAGCCCAAATAAGGGTAAAATTAAAGTCCAATACTCCTCACAATGCATTTCATTACAACAATTAAGATCCTCAAACTACTGCAACTTGGCGTTGGTCAACAAAGTTGACATCAATCAGACTCACAACATTGATAAATCACTGGAATTCACAATTCCCAGTGAATTAATTACGATAAAAACATTTATCTGGGGAAAATTATCCGGTCATTGACTGGAGAAATTAGTTTTAGTACCATTGCCACACTTAGTCCAAAGACAAACATCACATATCCACAGATTAAATATAATTCGGCTAAATCGAAGTATCTAGAAAATACTTCATATAAAAAAAATTGTTAGACTTCCGTTAATTTGGTCAATCTTAATTGATTTTCACTAGAGAGTGATTATAAGTTAAATATACCTTGTAAATTAGTTTTAATGGACAGCAAATAAAGTTTTACTTAAGTTTTATTTACTTTATTGTCTGTGAACTCGACGTAATTTTGTTCGGGACTGTCAGATGGCGTTACTGAGCCCTTTCGAGTTTGACATTTGAATTATTAGACCATGACGGAATGTAAACAAACAATCTTTGGAAAAGAATTTAAATTACTTTAAAGGTGTTAAAATTAGTTTATTACTTAACAAATAGAGTGAAAGAATTTAAATTACTTTAAAGGTGTTAAAATTGGTTTATTACTTAACGAATAAAGTGAAGTGAATTGCAATTACAGTGACAATGTTACTAGAACCAAGGAAAGTAGTAAGAAAATACTTCTACGACAAAAATAGTAAAAATCTAAATGTTCAAAGGTAAGGTACGCTGCTTTTTGCATCGTAACAGTACCTCCCCAACCACCAGAGATTTGACCGACTTAGGCAAATCTCGACGCTGGCCCTCCAGCGTTATACCTGCCAAAATACCACCAAACAAGACCTCTCATTCAAAAGCAGTAGGTACACCCCTCCAAACTAGCGTAGCTTAGCTACATAAATTATTAATCCACATAATCCTTCAACTAACGTGCACCAACAGCAATAGATTACTGAAAGAAAAAGTAAGAGGACACAATGCAAACCTGTGTACGATTAACATGTAATAATGGTACCTGATAAAAATATACTAATAAATTATAAAATATAAGTGGTTGTTTTAATTTTCCATATAATATATAGGATTTTAGTCACACTTCACGTATAGAGTAACAAACCGCTCTATTAGGCGACATTGTAGTAGGCTTTTAGTGTCGGGTCTACAAGTCCGCCCGTGTTTTAAGGCTTATTTTTAATTATCCATGTGGCCTATCTGTTTGTGATGAGATACTAATACATATACATAAAAACCAGGGTTAAATATACAGTTAACATTCAACTACAGTGTTCACCGACCGCACTGTTATTTCCCGCCATTGACAGGGGTGATAAGGCTTATTTTTAAATAAATGTAACTGAGTACTGCCAAAGTAAGTCTAATCAATTTACAAACATTGAAAAGACGAACCCAAATAAATTGTGGAGATAAATATATTTAAGTGATAGTACCTAAGTTAAGCCAGAACAAACCAACAAATCGTACACTGGTATCCATGTTATTCCCTAACAAAAATACTCCAGCTAGCAATCAACCCTACTTAGACCTAATTGGTTAAACGCAAACACGGTGTAAAAAAAAAATAATAAGTTTTAAAACGAAGAAAAAAAACAACAAACAAACAAGTCAGGCCTTCAACAACAAACACCAATAGTGTGTACAAAAACAAAAAACAACAAAAACAAAACAAAAACACCCTCAACCAAATTAAAACAAAAAAAAAACTACATACTACTGGTACGACCCCTTTAACAAATCCAACTATCGCTTTCCAATACAGTAGCCTACAATCCCGCCAAACGGCCTCCAGCCTCAGGACAATCAAAATGCGGCCTACCCAGCAGTCCGGAGTTTGTTGGTAATCTACCCCTTAAAACAAATCCAAATACATATCTTATTTCCATCATAGCAGCCTACACTCCCGCCAAACGGCCTCCAGCCTCAGGACAATTCAAATGCTGCCTATCCAGCAGTCCGGAGTTTGTTGGTTACATTTTAAAACTATGTAAACAAACACTTACTTCTAACACATCTAAAAGAAATCTCCCTACCTACCCAATAGTCCAGACGGAGGCATATACAGCCACTCATGTGGAGGAGGAGGAAGGAGAAAATAATGTCCAGCGACCCCAAGGCATATACAGCCCTCTAAAGTCACTTAGACACAACCACAAACCACAACAAAGCAAAATATCTAAAACTTATATTAATGACGTTAACTTATAACGACAAACTAAAACTAAATTATTTTAATCTTCCCCACTAGAGGATTTAAAATCTTTGATATGCCATTTACCAAGATTTTTACCGGAACTACAGCCTTCTAATTCATATACTAAAGGTGAAAGTTTTTTCCTAATGATACATTTTTCGTATCTAGGAGCCAATTTGGCCATGAAAAATTTGGATGCGTCACTCTGCGGATATGTCTTTTTCCACACAGTGTCACCTACCTCAAATTCAATGTGCCTCCTACTACTATTGTAATGACGAGCACTGCGATTGTGTGAATTGACCAGCGCGTTTTTAACTTTACTGAAGATATCGTCCAATACTCCTAACTGATTCGCATATGCACTGCGGGAGGCGCAAGCTAAGGTGAGCTGTCCTACGGTATCATTTCCGAAGACATCTCCGCTACACACGGCTTCCCTACCATGCACCAGGAAGAATGGAGTAAAACGGGTCACTTCATTAGTGGACGTGTTCATTGCATATTGAATTTTCGATATGTTCACGTCCCAAGATCGATGGTCGTCTTCCACGAGAATTGATACCGCTGTCATAATGGTACGATTATAACGTTCAACGGTGTTCACGCTTGGGCAATACCGTGGTGTTAAATGGAACTGAGGTATCTTGTATTTCTCGAGCAATGCTCGAATCTCTTTACCCGTGAATTGCGTCCCGTTGTCTGCTATAACCGTACGGGGTATGCCATGAACTAGGAAGACGCCATCTTCTAGTTTCTGCGCTATTATTTTAGCAACGGCTCTACGTAAAGGGAAAAGTAAGCAATATTTCGAAAAGCAACACACAACTACCAAAAGATACGTGAAACCTGCTCTAGACCGTGGTAACGGACCTACCAGGTCCATGCTTATGGTTTCAAACGGTTTAGAGCATTCCTTTGCGTCCCCTAAAAGACCAGGAGTTGGCAACTGTGAGTGTTTATATGCAGCGCACTTCTCACAATTATTGACGTAGCTTATTACATCCCCATACATGTGCGGCCAATAGTAACGGAGTGCAAGACGTTTATAAGTTTTAAATATCCCAAAATGAGGGGATAATTCACCACTATGGTGACTTTTTAATAATTCAAGACGATTGCTCTTCGGTACCACCTGCTTCCAATCATATTCACTTGACACACCGAATTTATTTTTAGAATACCGGAAAAGTTTATTATCTTTTATAATAAAATTTGGACACGACCTGGGAGTCTTGACACACTTGTCCCACAAGCTTTGAAACCAAGTGTCCGCGACAACTGGCTTAATTTCCGACACCGGAACGGAACGTGATAGAGCATCAGGTAACACATTGTCCTTGCCCTTGCGGTGCTCAATAGTAAAGTTATAAGGTGATAACCGACAACCCCAACGAGCCAATCGACCGGTAGGATTAGTCAAATTAAAGAACCACTTCAGGCTCGAGTGGTCCGTTATCACCTTAAACGCTGGTCCGCCTTCCACGTAAGCACGAAAGTGTTCCACGGCGAAAACCACCGCCAGAGCTTCCCGTTCCGTTGCCGAATAATTGCGTTCCGCCGAATTAAGTGAACGACTGCAATATGCTATTGGGTGTTCCTCTCCATTAATGCATTGAGTCAGAGTGCCCGCTATCCCATAACTGGATGCGTCACAATGAATCTCAAATGGTTGAGAGAAATCGGGACAAGCTAATACTGGGGCAGAAACCAAAGCAGTTTTTAAAGTTGTGAACGCGATTTCCGCCTCAGCCGTCCATGCAAATGGCGGCGCTTTTTTACTGGTGCTTGTTAGTGCGTTTAACGGGGCCGCAATTGAACTAAAATCTTTAATAAAACGTCTATAATACGAGGCTGTCCCTAGAAACATCTTCACCTCTCTACGGGTCGTAGGTGTTGGAAAGTTAACAATTGACTGCACTTTCGATGGATCAGTGTGTAAGCCATGCTCATCAACCATGTAACCCAGATATTTTAATTCCCTACGAAAGAAAGAGGACTTCTGTAGGTTAATAGTTAAATTAGCCTGTCTTAACTTTTCTAGAACCCGTTCAAGAAGCGAAATATGTTCTTCGAAGGTAGACGAGCAAATGATAATGTCATCCAAATACACAAACACCTTGTTATTGAACTCAGGGCCGAAGAGTCTGTCCATTAAACGCTGTTGGGTTGCCGGAGCTCCCGTCAGCCCAAAGCACATAACTTTAAAATGGAACAAACCACGTCCAGGGACTGTAAACGCAGTTTTTTCCTTGGATGAAACGGAGTCTAGCTCTATTTGCCAAAATGCAGATTTTAAATCGATTGAGGAAAGGTAACGCGCGTCCCGCAACTGGTCCAAGATATTAGAGACGTAGGGCAGTGGATAAGCGTCCTGTTTACTGACCGAGTTCAGCTTACGGCTGTCTAAACAAAAACGCCATTCACCGTTTGCCTTAGGGGCCAGCAGAACCGGGTTATTCCACGCGCTATTGCTACGTTCCACTACTCCCATCTCCAACATCTCATCCAGCTGGCGGTTTAGCTCCTTGAGGCGTTCCGGCGATAGAGGGTAATAACGCTGTTTAATAGGGGGAGCATCTCCCGTGTCAATTTTGTGACGCAACAAATGGGTACGCCCTAGCCCTTTAGATTCAAAAGATACCCTTCCAAAATCCTTAATTAATTTCTCCGCTTTAATCCTTTGATCAGGTGTTAACTCGTCAAATGGCTGTAAGTGCCTAACCTCGGAGACGAAAGCATTGTTTTTAAATTTATTTAAAGGTAAGGTATTAAAAATTTTGGGAGCCAATTTAAAGGCTTTCCAAAAATTTACGCCAAATATCAACGGCGTGGTAATGTCAGGAATGATATAAAATTTAATAACTTGAGTTACACCCATTAAAGTTACTGGTAAGTATAAATAACCCTCCACAGATGCCTGCGAACCATTGGCTGTTGTGATGCTGTCCATATGCCTAACAGCGTGCAAAGTCGCACCCGCTTTAATGAAAGCTTGGCCAGCATCAGAACCCAACACTGAAATGCACGAACCTGAGTCGAGTAAACCGTAATAATCCTCCTCGTATATAGAAACGGTTAAATGTGGGCGACCATCGTTCGCCGTCTTATAATTTACTGCATCTACGTTTAAAGATTTAAAGAAGTTCCTTAACCATTCCAAATAGTTACTCCAATCAGTTTTATTAAAATTATGGCTGTAGTTCCGTGAAATTAGTTTTTTGAATGGCAAGACGAACAGGGTTGAACAGTATTTCCTGTTCCTTTATTACAAGTAGGGCATGAAGGTGTCCGCACGCCCTTTTTACCACAACGAAAACATACTATTTCCTTTGATTTACAATTTCCTAACCCATGACCGTGAACCCTACAACGGACACAATATAGCGGAGCAGAACCTCCTTGCACGGCCTCGACCCTTAGTAATCCCTTTGGAGCTTGGTAAGCCAAGTCAGCTGCAACAAAAGAAGAAGTTGGTTTGGGGGGCTCGTGGAACTGTGCCTTGCTAACAAAACCTAGCTCCAGTTGTCTACATCTTTCCTTCAACTCTTCTAAGGTGTTGATCGCCAACGTTGACAATCCCGACGTATATTCGGGTCTCATGTTAAATTTGATCCGTGCCAAGCGATCGTGCTCAGGTACCCTATAGGACAGTCTATTAAAAAGATTCTCCATCACCGCTATGAAAATACACGACTTCTCAGTTATACCCTGAGTCCTGTTAGTTATTTCTGAAATTAAACGCATATCGTAATCCGGCGGGGCAAACGCTGCAAGCAAGTGCTTCTTTAATTCTGACCAACTACCAACCGATGTTTTAATCCCTCGGTACCACAATAAAGCTCCGTCTGAGAAGAGATCCAAAGCGGATTTATGTAAGGAGGCCTCGCTGATTCCTCTAGCCTCGCAAAGCTCCTCCAGTCGCTCTATAAAAGCTTTGACGCAACCAGTACCGTTATATCTACAGTCGAGTGATCTAACCGTTGCCTCCCTCGCACACGAATAAACGACATTTGTTGTTGGTACCTCAGTAGATACTACTGGTGACTCTGCTGTGGAACTAAACGACGCGTGGAAGCTCGCGCTAATACCATCAATTTTTTGTAAGTATGAATTAAGTTCCCTGTCAATATTAGCGTGGACAGCATTAAGTTCATCTGGGGGAGATACTCTACTCAGGCGATGGTACAAGTGAAAAGCTAGGGCTTTTATTCGGTTAAAACCTTTAAAACTGGATGGCCTTTTCTCCAAAACTTCGCCAATTTCCGGTAATTTCGATTTTATGATCTGCAATTCACTTGCTGGATCCATATCCGTCTCGAAAATATCGTCTGAGCTAATGATTTTTCCTAGCTCCCTAATCTGAACGCGCAGATCTACCACGGTTGACGCGGGCTTCCCATCTCGAATTTGTACTTCGTAAATGAGCTCGTCCTTATGTAGTAAATTAAATGTAATTGGGCGTTCCATTTTGTAAGGTAAGTACGAAAAACGCGATAAATATAAACTGGCTCTCACAATAAAGTCTTGTTCTTAAATAATATTTAGAAATCACAGTAATGTAGAATTCGTTAAATCACAGTAGTGTTGTATTAATAAATATGAATTGTAAATCAGGAAAAAAAAACACAAAATTAACAATACAAACCATAAAACGTAAAATGTAAAATAACACGAACAAAGAAAACAAACACATACACTAAAATAAAGAATTCCGTGCTATGGCACGCGAGACGGTTTTTCTTAAAATTAAAATTCACCCACGGTTCTAGAAGGAGATTAAACACTGGCTTTTAAGTTACAGCAATTGACGTAACCTCTATTCCCAACAAAAACACACGTTGAGTGCGCCACTGTTACATATAAGATTTGTAGGTGGGCTGCTCTTAGAATAAAACATATGTTGTGGTACAATTATGTTCTGTTTATTGTCAAAATCACAAACTGTTCCCTACTTAAGTCTTAAACCTTATATTTAATTATTATTAAAAGTAATACACTGTATTAGGCCCAGTGCCATACACTATGCGACGCTTATGCAACCCTACTTGAAAATAGCCAGCTTATATTACTTATTCACTCAGCGGTGGGAGCTATGGTCGTGGGTGGTTGGGAATAAAGCCAATATAGTTAAAAGTTTTAGAGTTACTCCTTCCAGTATTAAAGTAAACGAAAGTATTAGACCGTGTGGGGAAGCCTTAATAATTAATACAAAAGGGGGGCGCCAGGGACTGTTTCAGTCCCAAATCCGGAGGTGACGAGGCGATGAACACTCGACGCTTCGGTTAAAAAAGTACTCCACAAGTACCAGTTTAATATAACCGGTTAAATACCGGTATTTCAAAATGTTAAATAAAAATATACCCAGTTAATAAAAAACTAGGTTTATAAAAAAACCGTCATAAATAAAAAAAACGTTATAATAAAAAAAAACCGTAATAAAAAAAAAAATCGTTGAAATAAAAAAAAACCGTCTGGCCTGCCTCTCGGCTAGGCGCACTCGGTGTCCGTACAGCCGTCCCGGGGTTCTTACGGACTCGAAGGCACCGGTCACGACCTGATTCGTGGCGTCGAGACGGGCCCTCGGAGTTCACTCCTAGAACGGACAATACGGACCCCTCATGAGACACTATTCACACTAACATCAGCAAGGTTTTAGACACAACTAATTTATAGACTTTCCAAGACTACTTACAGTTTTTCGGGATGTTATTTGGCTTAGCTGTACGGTAGGCCGGTCCGCGCTCCTAACACTCGAGCATCGGAATTCTGGAACGATTGTTAGAATTTAACACTGATACAACAACCTATGCGATGATTTCTGTAGAATGCCACTACTGGCATAGGCTAATTACCTGAAGAACGAACGGATCACTTTGTCTCGGTGTAGTCTAGGTGTCTCGGCGGTAAGTCGTGCTCGAATGAGCTGCCTGCCTGGGGTTCCACCCCTCCAATCCTACCTCAAAAACGAATAATACCACATAGTGGCGATTAGCCCAAATAAGGGTAAAATTAAAGTCCAATACTCCTCACAATGCATTTCATTACAACAATTAAGATCCTCAAACTACTGCAACTTGGCGTTGGTCAACAAAGTTGACATCAATCAGACTCACAACATTGATAAATCACTGGAATTCACAATTCCCAGTGAATTAATTACGATAAAAACATTTATCTGGGGAAAATTATCCGGTCATTGACTGGAGAAATTAGTTTTAGTACCATTGCCACACTTAGTCCAAAGACAAACATCACATATCCACAGATTAAATATAATTCGGCTAAATCGAAGTATCTAGAAAATACTTCATATAAAAAAAATTGTTAGACTTCCGTTAATTTGGTCAATCTTAATTGATTTTCACTAGAGAGTGATTATAAGTTAAATATACCTTGTAAATTAGTTTTAATGGACAGCAAATAAAGTTTTACTTAAGTTTTATTTACTTTATTGTCTGTGAACTCGACGTAATTTTGTTCGGGACTGTCAGATGGCGTTACTGAGCCCTTTCGAGTTTGACATTTGAATTATTAGACCATGACGGAATGTAAACAAACAATCTTTGGAAAAGAATTTAAATTACTTTAAAGGTGTTAAAATTAGTTTATTACTTAACAAATAGAGTGAAAGAATTTAAATTACTTTAAAGGTGTTAAAATTGGATTATTACTTAACGAATAAAGTGAAGTGAATTGCAATTACAGTGACAATGTTACTAGAACCAAGGAAAGTAGTAAGAAAATACTTCTACGACAAAAATAGTAAAAATCTAAATGTTCAAAGGTAAGGTACGCTGCTTTTTGCATCGTAACAATGTTTATAAATACACCACAAACTTTAAAGAAAAGGAGGTATAAAGGAAATAACTGTTTCGTAATGTTCCCAATTCCTTAACATATTCTAATAGTGAGACTATTTTAATAGGTTAAATCATCGATATACATACTAGATTTGGTGTCACGGTTCAAAAAGTGGTAGCGAGAAATAGCGCCCTTGTGTCGCTATTTCTTTACAAGCCACATCCTGACAAATTTATTTTTGCCGATAGGAGTGTCGCTACTGTCTATATGAAACTGTCAAACTACAAGTCATTATCATTATAAAATCGTTAGTTCACGTTTCCGCCACCAGCACAGATAAGTTTGCAACCTCCGCGACCACATTTTAGATGTCATTTTGTTCGTGAATGTTTATCTATAGTATATCGATGCGTTAAATACTCTACGCCCAAAGTAAATATAAATCCGTGTCTACGCCCTATTCAATAAAAAAATTACCATAAGGTTCTACAATGAGTTTGGGTAAAAACTATTCCAAATTTGAAACTGGTAGCATAGTAGATAAATGAATGAATGAAAGAATAATTTATTTGTCAGAACATAGATAATAAAAAAGATATTAAATACGTTGTCCCACCATATCGGTGTACAAATGTTAGCAGTGGGTATTTTAAATCTAATTATTTTATACTTAATAGATAAAGTTAAACACAAAATTACGTCATCTACCATAAACACTTAACATCACAATTATTATCACAATTAAATTCACAATATTATTAAAATTAATGCAAACATATTATTATATGACAATATCAATTAAATAATCATTTACATTATAATAGCATTTCTCAATCAGTAATAATGTCAATTTTGTTTTAAATTCTTTTATATTATTAATTTGTTAAGGTTATTAGGAATCTTGTTATAAATAACTGTAGTCATGCCTAATACAATTTTACGAGCAGCTGCACTTTTGCAATTAATTTTACTACAAAATAAATGTCTATATTGCTGACTAATCGGTTGTTTTCTTACATCTCTTATGTTGGTAAATAAGTGTGGATACTATAGTGTCAATGTTTTCTACCTGTGGGGTGACCAGGTAACCTGCCAATCGTGGGGATTATGGCAACCTCTCCCTTCTAAGGGGATGGCCTTTGTTCAGGAGTATCATACGGCTGCTGATGATGATGTATCTACCTGTATGTCTTCTTGTATAGTGAATAGTAACGTAGCCACAACTGAGAAGTTCCGGCAAGAACCTTAGCGGGCTTAATACCAGCCCTTTCTTTTTTTCCCACGGTTGGGCATGGGCCTCCCCTCAATACGCTTAGGCTATAGTCCACCACGCAGGCCAAGTGACGGACTTCACACGTCGTTCGAAAGCTAGTTAGGCTTTCTCAGACATGCAGGTTTCCTCACAATGTTTTCCTTCGCCGAAATTTACGAACAATCGCACAAAGACGATTCGCACATGATTAATTAAAGAAATCAGAGTTGTGAGCCGGGGTTGGAACCTGCGCTTAGCTCTACGGAGCTTAGCGGACTTACCGTTTTAAATATTCGAATAAATTTTAATTGTACAATAAATTTAGGGCATAAATTGCGAACTTGCATGAGATATCCCCCAGGTAATCCGAGTTTTATAACAGCTTTTTACACAGGAGGCGTAATAATGTAATTCTTAAAATAATTAACTGTTTATTCTCGAATACTCCGGACTCTCTTGTGATTAAAATAATAAAATTTAATTAATAAATTTATTATTAATAAATAAATAAAATAAATAAATTAATTTCACAGGTATTGTAACAGATACAATCAATTTTTAATCTGCCCAGCATGTGTATTGTCATTTTTATCTTCTGCAAAAGCTATTCTGTTCATAAAATACGTTCTATTCGTAAATTTTTTGTTATGGTTTTTTTTTAATATCAGTTGCAAAAAGACGCAAATAACATAAAGGATTTACGATAAAAGTTTTAAAAAAAATCACAGATATTTAGGCATAATATTCGTAAAAAATATCTTAAATTATAGGCTAATATATAAAAATAAATAATGTTTGTTTATAAATTAAATTCAATTATATGTTCTCGTACAAAAGCTATAAAGTTTCATTAAGGGTTTTGAATTTATAAAATACGTTCACAAAACGTAACTTAGCTAAACAGGATATTTTTAATATTTCAGTTGAAAAATAACAGAAATAATATACCTGACGATAAAAGTTTGCAAATAAACTGTCTGGATATTTGTTCATAATATAAAAAAATAATTAAAATATAAGCTTACAGTGCCCATTTATAAATCAATTTGTATTAAAGGTACCTAGATAGAGGCATAATAAAGCAATTTATCATTAATAGTCTACCATTATTTTCAGTTACCTACCTTACGATTGACACTCCATTTTCAAATCAAACATCAACACGATCCAATCAAATTAATCGTCCGAAAAAAATAACAAAAATTTATTTTTAAAAACAATAAAACACTAACACTAAAGTCACTGGCACAAAACACGGATTTTCGTTATAATTTAAAAGTTTTATATTTCGAATGCGTAGAGACAGGGAGCGCGCGTGTGGCGTCCACGACAGTCGCCGCTCGCAGCCGAATACCGAATGCCGCACCTGTTGTGTTCTCAGCTTTAACGGGACATACGTAGTGTTTTCGCGAACAACAACGTAGTCAGTGTAGTCAACTTTTTTATACGTAAACAGCGGTTTTTGTACCGTCGATATTTTGATGTTTGATTAGTAAAAGAGGTCAAAATAGATCATAATACCGTTAGATTTTTATCTATCTATATCTATACTTATAATAAAACTGTAACAGGTCCAATTCTGTACATTGAAGATATTTTGAAAATTATTTTTGGAGGGCATTCTATAACCGATACTGAGGCCGAAAATGAATTTTTTTAAATTTTTGTCTGTCTGTCTTTCTGTCTGTCTGTCTGTCTGTCTGTCTGTCTGTCTGTATCACGGCTGAGCATCACGCCTAAACTACTGAATGGATTCAAATGAAACTTGGCATGATTTGAGATCTTACTACGAGGTAGGACATAGGATACTTTTTATCCCGTAATCTAGCACGGTTCTTTTGGGAGAGGGGATTAAAGTCAAAATGGGTACTTGGTTATACGCTTGGTCCTATTTTATCAATTTTTCTTCATAATTATAATAAATATTAGTAAGGGAACACTCATAGAGAGTTGTTATCGAGGTTTTGTAATCGATCGGGTTAAGCAACGTTAGGTAAGGTCATTAAATAGATGGGTGACCGTTTAACGCCATTTGAACTAAACGGGTCCGTGCTTTGGAGAGCAAGTAAAAAGTGGGTCCCAGTTTTTAACCGACTATAAAAAAGGAGGTTATGTATTCGATGCGAATGTCTGTTATTAAAAGTTTAGTTAACGTAAAAATAGCGCATGCGGAGCAGCGTGGGTCAGCTAGTACTATAATAAAACTCAAAGAGCACTTTTTCTGTACATTGAATATTTTTCCAAAATTTCTATGTGGGGATACTATACTATCGACATAGAGGCCAAAACAATTTTTTTTGGAATTATTGTCTGTCTGTCTGTCTGTCTGTCTGTCTGTCTGTCTGTCGTTCTGTTTGTCCAGGCATCATTCGAAAACCCGTGGATGGATTTTGATAGGACTTTCACTGATGTGTTGTGTAGAAGTAGGGGTATAAATTGGTATACAAATCATCACGCTATGTTTCATAGGGGCTAAGCAGTGAAACATTACTTGCACATATTACCACGTAATTTCCTTTGTATGTGAATAGGGTAATTATAGACTGATCAGTTAATCATTAAGATATGTATTATTACGCTATATACAATAGGGACTGAGCAGACATTTAGTTTGCATAAGATATGGCAGTGGCGAAGGGTCAATTTTTGTAAGGGGTAAGCCGTTCCGGTACACCCAGGAAATTTTCATTAGATTTCTGTATTGTTCTAAGTACTTTGCTGATAGCAATATGACATTATATATTTGAAAAGTTAAAATCTGTAATTCCCGAGCGAGTCCAAACTAGATTAGGAAAGAAATAGGCAAGGGAAAAATAACATTTCATTTTATTTAAAAGCCAGTTCATGAAATTTTAATGAAACTCCCCAAGTCCAGGTAGTGTATAGGTATTGTATCACAGTCGCAACAATAAAAGATGCGAAACACTGAGAACTTTCATGATCGAATATCATTAGACAGTAATTTACGATGTTAGCGTGATTTACATTATGAACAGCGCCATCTATCGGCGGAATTGGACATACAATCACTATAGAACTTTTATAACTCAAGAACGGCCTATCCGATTCGGCTGAAAATTGGTGGGGAGGTAGCTTAGAACCAGGAAACGGACATAGGACATAGGACTTTTTATCCCGGTAGGTTAAGGTTAAGCAACGTTAGGTAAGGTCATTAAATAGATGGGTGAACCGATTGTATGAAAGTGTGCATATCGGGTAGGTCTGAGAATAGGTCATACAGTATATTTCATACCGCTAGGTTAAGGTTAAGCAACATAAGGCAAGGTCATTAAACAGATGGGTGACCCGATTTGTATGAAATTTTGTGTGCATATCGGGGAGGTCTGAGAATAGGTCATAAAGTATATTTAATGCCGCTGATACCATGGTTGACGAGGATATATAGAAAGAGAGGAGGGTGCAAGAGAGGAGAAAGAGGGAGAGGGCATTCGAGGAGGGGGTGATGGGGTGAGGGATCGGGGGAGTTAGGTGGAGTAAGGGGGGATTGAGAAGGAGCAAGTTCGTAGAAGAGAGAGGGGACAACAGGGAGAGGAAGAGGGGGAGTGTGACGGAAACCGAAGCGGGAGGGGGAAAGAGAGAGAAGAGAAAGAGCATATAATTAGATTCTTTTTATAAGAGAGAGAGATATGGATAGACATTAATCTAGGGAGGAGGGAGAAAAGGGGAGCAAAATGTAATAAAAGCGAGGGCGGAGCTGCGCGGGTCAGCTAGTTTAATATAAAATAATCGTTTATGTTATCTTTTAAATTACTTAGCTTAATATGTAAATACATTTAGTTTTTAAATTAGTGTACCTATAGATTCCTCATAAGTTACAATGTAATATAATATAGATGGATCTATCTCTATTATTTTAACTTTAGCCTTTACCTTGACAAAAAAGACGCTACCGGTAACTGTTATCTTTATTATAACTTGTATTTTTCATAGGATAGTGCAGTAGTGCGGAAATAGCAATATTAAATAGTAAGTAGTTATTGGATTCGAGGGCCTCATATTGATAATCTAAGTAAGCATATACCTACTATTATTTTTTTACCTTTACTACATTTATTGAAACTAAATATTTACAGTTTATTTACAAACATAAACACTTACACTAGGTAAAAAAACTTCCTCAAAGTTGTCGCCGCACTGGGAGGGAAGGTTACCAAAAATACTGGCGGCATTACCTCTGTGTATAGCCAAGCTTATACGTTGGCAGGAAAGCTACCAGCCCCACGGGCTCCTGAGACTTCGATATGTATGGATCAAATTTCACCAAACCGAGCGATGAGACCAAGGCCCCCATGGTCTCCACCGCAAAGGGCGCAAATATATAGCTCGAACCTAGAGCTGCATACTTGCGTCGCTTTGCTAATTTCACTATTTTTTTAAATCATACGTTATTTTCTTCATCATGTGTAAATAATTTGTTATTTCGTGGCATTGAGACTAAAATGTAATGGTACACAAACAGTAGCGAATTAAAATTATAATACGCCTACGACAGCCTACGACAGACTACGACATTTTGTATTCGTATTGACTGGCGTCGTGCTACGACTTAAGCTCGCTACGCGTGCTACGAATGCGCTACGCTAGCGGCGTAGGAATTTTAATTGGTAGACCATAAATTATTTCTGTGAACCCGTGGAGTGTCCGGGTAAGAATAGCACCCTCCCATCTCCTCCCGTTAGGTGTCCGTAAGAGGTGACTAAGGGAAAACAAGAAGACGGGCAGCAGCGTCTTTCTATTGGATTACCTACCACCTATACTGCGATCCCCAACCCGCCTGCCAAGCGTGGGGATTATGACAACCCCTCCCTTCTAAGGGGGAGGCCTTTGTTCCGCAGTGGACGACTTTCGGGCTGCTGCTGCTGAAATTATCTGTGTTTTAACGAAGTTCAAGTGTCTTGATGTGAGTTCTTGACTTTGAATTTCAGTAAGGATCTTAGTGGTCCCAAGACCAATTAATAACTTACACTTACTGCCACACTCACAAACGCCAATTAACTATAATTATAATTAAGTCACATTTTGAAATCTATTTATTTCGAGTGTCGAAGCCGTTTATGATTAATTTCGATTATTGAACACGAGATATTTGATATCTCTACTCACTATCCGCGTATTAAGTATTAATGTGCTTCGAGTATCCCAATAATCCGATTTAAAAAATGGATTAATGATTACTTTAATTGAAGTTTGTAGGTTCGGCAGTTACTATAATAGATACCGGGTCGTTATAATCTTGAGGGCATCAACAACTTTATTGTTTGAAAAATAGAGGCTTATCACCTAATCTACTAGAGATAAAATAAAATATTATACATGAAAGAATGCGATTAGATGAGCATGTTAAAATATAATAACTATATATTTAAATATAATGTTGTCTTTTACTTACGCGAATATTACACATTGAAATCAAACTACTTTTACGGATTTTATCGCGGTTTATTTTTTAATTTTACTATCCCGACGTTTCGAATGGTTTGCAGCACCCATGGTCACGGGAGGACTGAGATGTTGAACGCCCTTATGTCACAATTATGCCGGTGTACCATCAGGTCTTCTTAGTTATTATTGTTGGTCCGGTCTACGCAGTAAGAGCTTACAGTATCTTGAAGCCGTGCAGTGTTTTGATTGATATTGGATTTAATTATATTTATCACAGGATCCCAAGCCGGTGATAACACCCAACCATCTTCTCTATTGAAATTAGGATGTTTTTTGATTTCAATAGCCTCATGAATCATCTTAGGTAGGAATCGGTGTTCTTTTGTGAGGATTTGAGCTTTATCAAAACTAATATAATGGTGGGTGCGATACAGCAATACACACTGGTTAAAAACTTTGTCTTCAGGCACTGCGGAATTTCAGATGAGAAGATGTCACGTAGTTTCCCGAACGCTGCCCATCCGAGTTGGATTTCAATGTGTAATATTAAATAAAAATAAAAGACAACATTGTACGCGTAAATAAAAGACAACATTATATTAGTAAGTTATTTTACATTAGATGGGTAGCTGCTTTTTTAAAACTAAGAATTGTAAAAGAATATTTTATAGTAGTGACTTAAAAATATTGCTGTATTCATCAAATATATTTCAGTACTTTACGTTAACTTAAAGAAATTAATTAACAACGATTATATAATATTAATTCCAAGCACGGACCCCTAAACCTCTTAGTTTTAAAGGTCGTAGAACCCGCTGGCATTCGCAAAATAATTGGGTTCACTAAGAAAGGAGTTTCGTTAAGTTGCTACTAAGCGGATCAGGAAGTTTGTAAAATTTAAATTAGATTTTTTTTGGGTGCGCCCTTTCCAAACAGGACACAGTGAAGTTGTTAAAAGTTTTTAAGCTAGCTGGAAAAATATAAAACTCCCTTAAGCCGTGACTTTGTAGGGTAAGACTTGACGATGCTTTAAGTAATTTAGATGTCTCTTTTAATGCTAGAACAATATTTCATCTCACTAGGTTCTTGCCCCGCATAGAGAAAAAGTATAGAAAAATCTTAATGATTTCTGCGGTTTAATTTATATTCGTATGACAGTATTAATGCCAAATATGAGTCAGCTAATTAGTGCTAGTAAATATACTAGGTACGTAGGTACCTATAAAGTAATTACTCCTTTCGGGATTGCATGATAGATTAGCATAGATAGCATAGATTTCGGGATAGCATTTTGGTATTTTTTTTTGTTTATTTTTTTTTATTTTTGTTCGTATAAATGAATCGAGTATTATTTACTTTAAATATGTGATCATTTAACGAAAAATACAATAATTGCAAAGAATCTGTTAGGAAAGCAGAATACGAATTCCTTTTTGAAATGCTTAATGTGGCCATTTTTACGCCCTCTGTTATTTAATCATTTCATAAATTACAGATTGAAATGAAACTAATTTTACGGATTATATCGCAGTTTACTTTAATATTACTTTCTCGACGTTTCAATTACAATATACTTTTAGACTTTCGCGTTCCATTATCAAACTTTATTTGTTATATTTTAGTCTCCTTTTTTTTTTTATTTTAGTCTGCGGGTTCTACCCGGCCGAAACGTCAAGCCAAAATATAAGGTAAATTCCGTTAATTCCCGATTAAAATAAAGTTTCAATTACTTTTTACATTCGTAAATAGATAGATATAAAGAAGGGCCCGCCTTACCCAAAGGAGGGTTAAATCATAACAGCTGTTCTGATATGGCGTCTGAACGACCCCCGAGAGCGTATCGGTACTTGCCCTGACGTGTTAGTAGATAAATTATGATAATAATGTGTTTGAAATTGAGGCTTTTACACTAAGATAGAAGTATTGCTAAATGGTTAGGCTTCTACTCTAAGAGATAGTAGTATTGCTAAATGGTTATTGTTAACTAATTAGATGATCAATTTTGTAGACAGTCTAAATTATTGCTTAACTACAATCTTACCTTATAAAGGGGTGATTTCGCTGTGGACGGAAGAGCACTTTTTTCTCGCTGGAAAAGTTACAAAAAGTATCCAAGATCCCGTGGGATGTTACCTTAATCATTGAAACCCCTGTGGCTGTCGCATCGGTACATAATATACCAAGGTTCTCTGGTGGGATCTGTGCGTTACCTTCGAGACCGCTACGGGTGGGGGGCGCATTGTAGCCTTTTGGGAACCAGTCATAGTGTTCATGAGGATACCAGCCTGGTCTTTTCGAAGTCACCGCTGTGTAGTTGCTAGTTCGTACAATACTGTTTCGTAAGTTCATCCATTACGTGCCTGATGGTAACATTACTTTTCTTTACAGGTAGCCGACTTATTGACGTAAAGTATATAAGCTAACATGACGATTATGCTATAAATATTTACTGGTATTATTCAGCAGGCGTTCATTCATAGCCTGTGGGGTGTAAAAATAGCACTCATCCATTCATTCCTCCACCGGGGTATGTGGGACTCTTACCCACTAAAACCCCCGTGGCTGTCGCATCGGCACATGAGAGGGGAGACCCCAGGGCTCTCCGGTGGGATCTGCACCAGGGGCCCCTCAGTGCCTTTGAGCCCGCCGCCGGGGGGCTTGTAGCCCTCCGGAGACCAGTCACAGTGCTCACGGGGACGGGGGTCACAACCCCGCCGCCGTCCTCCTCGGAGTCGCCGCCGTACTCAATGGACGCTCAAAGGGCCCACACCCAAGCGTGGGGTCTTTTTTTTTTTTTTTTTGACGCGGGGGAAATCTTGGAAAGATCCCCGGGAGCTGTGGGGCTCGACCTGGGTATGGGGGATTCTTACCCACTAAAACCCCCGCGGCTGTCGCATCGGCACATGAGAGGGGGGGGGGACCCCAGGGCTCTCCGGTGGGATCTGCACCAGGGGCCCCCTGGTGCAGATCCCACCGGCGAGCCCTGGGGTCCCCCCAGTGCCTAGCCTTTGAGCCCGCCGCCGGGGGGCGCATTGTAGCCCCCCGGGAACCTGACACGGTACTCACGGGGACGGGGGTCGCAACCCCGCCGCCGTCCTCCTCGGAGTCGCCGCCGTACTCAATGGACGCTCAAGGGGCCCACACCCCGAGCGTCCAGCGACTCCGAAGGAAGCGTGGGGTCTATGCCAACCCCTTCCATCTAAAGGCCTTTGTTTAGCAAAGGACGTTAGAGGGACCTGAAGGATAGCTCCGTTCCTTTATATCGCGAAAATAAGGTTACAATATTACTGCTCACGCAGATAGTGGAAGACGTCCAGATGGCTAAGGGACAAACGTCCCTTATTTTCCTATTACAACCTACCTACCTACCTCTACATACCTACATACCTCTGACATCTGTGCCTCTGACATAGGACCCATTTCCTTGTGATACTATGAAGCTAGTACACTTCCATCCTTAGCTGGATGACTACTAACCATCAAGTGGAATCGCGGTCTCCATCGAGTATGGTGGACTCCGAGGAGAACGGCAGCCGGGTTGCGAACCTCGTCCCCGTGAGCGCCGTGACCGATTCTCGAAGAGGTAAATGTGTCACTCGGTGGTGGGCTCAAAAGCAAGGCTTTCAGGGGTTTATGGTGCTGATCCCACCGGAGAGCTCAGGGCCCAGATACAACCAGCAGATTTGGTGTTTAAAACTATTCTTAATTTAAAAAAAAGGTATGTCGGTGTAACATACAGACGAAGTCGCATCGAAAGTAATATTTTTCCCGTTTACGCTCGGAGCCAGACGGGTGGTATCGTGGTCAATAATTAACTAGCCTACCTATGTTACCTACATGTCGTTTTAACCCCATAAGCCACACAGCACAAGTAACTACCGCTTCTTGACCCCATGACCTGATTTGTTTCGCATTAAGGGGTCGTGACCTGACCATATTTTACTATCGTGGTCATATCGTAATGGCATTTAAAGCTACATTTGATTAACAAAGAAATATATTAGTTTTAAGACAGTTATTACAACGTTTTTTTTTTATTGAAATAATAAAAAATACTTAATATTTTAGTTTAGTATCGTAAGAAAAGAGATACATATATCAAAGTAAAAGTCAAAATCATTTATTACTTATAGGCTTAACGCTAGCACTTTTGCTAGCTATCACCGTATCACAAAGCGGTCTCAACTGAGAAGATCCGACAAGAAACTCAATGAGCTTGTCAATTTTTAACTTTTTATTAAACATTGTTTGTCTTGTTACAATTGGATCAACATAAGGGATAGTGTGCCCTGCCGTTCAAAAGAGAATAAAAATTTACGACAAAATTACAACAAACTAAAAGGCCAAAGGGATAGTAGTCGGTCTAAGCAGCACCCGCGCACGAGTTGACTCAAGCATCAGCCATCACTCCCCTCAACCATATTAGGGGGAAGGGGGTGTGGAATAATTATATTAGTTTAGTATCGTCGGTTGCGAAGCTTGGACCATAAAGGAGAAGTTGCGCCGAAAACTAGAGGCCTTTGAAATGTGGTGCTACCGTCGTGTGTTACGAATAAGCTGGACACAAAAAGTAACGAACCACGAAGCTCTAAGACGAGTTAAAAAATCCCAAGAACTGATGAACCTACTCAAGAAAAGAAAAGTCAATTACCTTGGACATATTTTTAGACATGACCGATACCATCTTCTCCAGGTAATAATGATGGGTAAAATTGAGGGGAAAAGACGAGTCGGAAGACGCAAGCGGGGCTAAGCAATATCAGACAGTGGACCGGCATTGCCAGCGTGGAACATCTATTTCGCTTGGCAAGGAACCGATCTAGGTCTGACGAGCTGATGGCCAACCTTCAGTAGTGAAGAGGCACCGTAAAAAGAAGCATCGTAAGAAAAGAGACATACATATATAGAGTGCGGAATCATAGCCGCCAAGCATTTGTGTTTATTTGGTAACATAAACGGAGTCAAAATACTTAATTACGAGTAGCAGTATATTGTAGTTGTCCATAGCCAAACATGGCGCTACATCAGACGAACGTCTTGCTTGGCTCATCATTAGCTTGAATAATGAATTAAAAAACTCTCCTTTTTAGTTTTCGCGGGGGAAACCTACAAATGGTCCCCGGGAGCTGTGGGGTTCGACCGGATTCTTACCCCTTAAAACCCCCGCGGCTGTCGGCATCAGCACATGAGAATGGACCCAAGGGCTCTCCGGTGGGATCTGCAACAGGGGCCCCTCAATGCCTTTCCTTTGAGCCCGCCGCCGGGAGACGCATTGAAGCCCCTCGGGAACTAGAAACGTTACTCACGGGGACGGGAGTCGCACCCCGCCACCGTCCTCCTTGAAGTCGCCGCCGTACTCAATGGACATCCTAGGGCCCACACCCTGAACGTCCAGCGACTCAGAAGGAAAAACAAAAAAGTCGAGATAAAAAAGTCTCCTAACCCAGCCAAAGCATGTATGATTAATAATAAGTATAAAATATATTATTAGTTTAAAAAACTAAAAATACACGCTTTTATAAGGACTACTGCACTAAAAAGCTATAAATAAATTATCTAAACCGTGCTTTCTTTCTTTCTACCTCGTGTTTGTAATTTATGGACTAGATTTATGTGTAAAGGCGTGGGGCGCTTTTTCTCTGTAAATGATTACAAATTATTGTCATGTGAATAGAAATACTTAGCGTTCTTGAAATTTGACAAAAATGTTAAGCTGTTATTCAGAAAAAGCGCCCCACACTTTTCCACATAAATATAATCCATAAATTACAAACACGAGGTAGAAAAAAAGAAAGCACGGTTTAGATAATTTATTTATAGCTTTTTAGTGCAGTAGTCCTTATAAAAGCGTGTATTTTTAGTTTTTTATACTAAATATATTTTATACTTTTTAGTCTTAGAAATATTCGCCTAAACTACGAATAAAATTAGCCCAAGTATTGATGTGTTCGTAGCTTGAATCGTAGGCATATTTTTACTAGACTAGATATTACGCGTAGGTATCTGATTGAGTTGGCGAAGTTTAAGAAAGCACCACGTATTTACCCTTTAAACAGTCGAAAGTACGCTAAAAGTCAAAAGTTTCACAAGTAGTATTCAAGGGATATCTAATGGTATAACTGGTATTAACTAGTACCACCTATACCATTACAGGTATAAATGGGACAACTTAGTACCATTAATACCATTAATGGTATAATTCAATGGTTAAACTGGTCCGAAGCCGTTCGGTGGCTTACCAACCTTCCTGGTCCATCAACGTCCACATTATTAGGCAAAGTAAATATAACTCCTTAATACAAATCAAATGAATCCAAGCTACTAGTAAACCCATCGAGGTTTACTAGTAATCATTCCATGGTTCCGTCAACCACCTTTCATTTCCATCATCAACCCTGATTATTGGGCAAAGTAAATAGAACTCTTTAAAACAAATCAAATGAGCCGAAACTCGATGTGTTAACTAGTAGCCATTCTAGGGTTCCAGCACCCACCTTCCTGTTCCATCATCAGGTCTTCATTAAGGTCAAAGTGAAAAGAACTCTTTAAAACAAATCAAATGAGTCCAAACTCGATGTGTTTACTAGTAGCCATTCCAGGGTTCCGTCACCCACCTTGCTGCTCCATCATCAGGTCCTCATTAATGGTCAAAGTGAAAAGAAGTCTTTAAAACAAATCAAATGAGTCCAAGCTCGATGTGTTTACTAGTAGCCCTTCCAGGGTTCCGTTACCCACCTTCCAGTTCCATCATCAGGTCCTGATTAATGGTCAAAGTGAAAAGAACTCTTTAAAACAAATCAAATGAGCTCAAACTCGATGTGTTTACTAGTAGCCAATCCAGGGTTCCGTCACCCACCTTCTCCAGTTCCACCATCAGGTCCTCATTAATAGTCAAAGTGAAAAGAACTCTTTAAAACAAATCAAATGAACCCAAATTTGATTAGTTTACTAGTAGCCATCCAAGGGTTCTCTTATCCACCTTCGAGCCCCAGCATCAGATCAGCTCGATGATACCATATTATTGTATTGTCACCGGTCCTTGATACATGTGCAAAATTTCAAATGATTTGGACGTGTAGAAGTGGGTCAAAATTGCATCGCAAGATTCCATTACCATCATACATACATAGTTACATACATACATACATACATACAGGTCAAGCTAATAAAAGCGTGTTAAAAAAGAAGTCATTCATTTGACGTTCAATACGGATGGCAGCTGTCCAGTCTAAACCCCACAAAGCTACAACGAGTTTGTTGCTCGCACAACACTCGCGCGAACAAAGCTTATTTTCACTTTGGCTCAACGCAATATTTATGCAGAAGTTCCAGTATGCCACGTACTTAACGTATATCTCAAAACAAAGCACATGACATCAAGGCTTTGGATTGTTATAAATTACCACTAACGTGGCTGGGGATTCCCACCAGCAGACCTATTGCGTATACCACTCAAGTGACTATCAAGCTTCAGTTGTCCACCTAACTTTGATGTCAACTGAAATTGTTTTAGTATTGGTATTTACTGATCACTCATGTTACGCAATACCGAATGAATCATTTGACAGTTATTTGATGGTCACTTGCTATAGTGATCATCATTTTAGTTATACGAGATACGTAATAAGGGGGGCAGGTATCAGTGATGTATTCGGAGATGGTAAGTCACACAAGCACATTATAGCCACTTGAAAATAGTGTCGTAAGTAAAATAATTTTGAAATTGACGAAACGGAACATGCATTGTTATTGCCTGTATATTTTGTTTATAAAGTGGCACATTTATCAAAGCTGCCTCAAATTTTCCCGTAGAAAATATTAAAATATACGACACATATTTGTCAAGATTAAACGTCCATTTTAAAAGTTGATCATCATCTGCGTTTCATGATAATGTGACGTGCGGATGGGTATTAAAATGACGATTAACGTAAATGAAGATTTTATTCCACACTCACACTGTATACACTATACACACAAGGCACAGTAGTCCGAGTCGCACAGTACTTCACAGTAGTCCAAAGTCGTCGTCGTAACAATAAAATATTTTTCTGCAAATTTTCTCTCTCGGTCTGCTGGTAGAGATTTCTTCTGAAATAAGGCGTGCCTCTGTAAATGTTTTGAACCTTTTACTTGTCTGTATTATTTGTTTGTGTGTACATAAATAAAATAAATAAATAATGAAGATGTCTTCAAGGCTAGTTTAAATAGGCTATTAATAAGCTAGTGTGCTTTACAATTCTCGACTGCGTCACCGCTTTCCATCAGGTGGGACTGCAGTCAAGCAAGAACTAATAGTCAATTTTAAAAATTACACAATTATTTTATTATCTTAATATTTAACTGAAACTTCTGCATACTACATATATTGTGTACGCTTTTTACGAATGGATTCCGTTTGTCAAAGGAATACTGCATTAGTGAAATAGTTTTGCCATTCAAAACGAGTAAAGTCCGGAAAGTTCCGGGGATAATTAAATTAGAGCTTCAGCATCCGAGTTTTCTTATAAATCTTTACCTTTTCTTTATGAATACGTTAGCGGATTGACAAGTATCTAGCTACGAGTAGAAAGCTACAGTTTGTAAACGTGCAGGAAAAAAATATTTATTTACTCATTTAGGGCTACCACACATAACTGCGAATTCGCATCGCATCGCAAATATCTGCGAGAAACAAATTATTTTTTGTATAGTGTATCACCTCATTTCATTCTTCATATATCAACCTCCATGTTCATAACTCATTATTTTATAATTATTTGTATTTAGTTCTAAATTAATATTTTAAATTTCAAAATTTGATAGACAACCGGAGCTGTCAAGTTTGGCGAGAGAAAAATAAACGTCAGGCGAGAGGCTGTGCTGGAGAGTCTAGGGTCGAGGGTCTGGAGTCGTGAGACTGGAGGCTGAGCTGGAGCCGTGGAGAGGCGGAGACAGAGCCTGGTCCTGAGCTGGAATCTGAGAGTGTCTACGCCAGAGGCCACGAGACTACGGGCGCTGCTGTGGTAGCGTGCTGACGCCCGTACCCCATTGCGTCGGTCGGCCAGCTGGCTGACTTTCGTGGCCGGTGCTGAACATGCCGGCGTCTGACGGCCTGGCTGCGGCTGTGCCATCTAGGCACGCCACCTTGCTTTTGCAGGCGCTAGGGCACCGGGCAAATAAATGTACATAACATAGAGTTTATATATTAAGAATAGAGTACGCGTTTGTCTATATATATCCCTTAAACAAATCGTAGGCAAGTTTCTTTAGTCCTTGCTCCAAGAGACAGGTGAACAGTCCGACCAGTATAAGTGGCGGATGGCGTTTTTGAGGAACAAAAATGATAACTAGAAAAATCACTATAATACGTTTGCAATTTCGGAACTTGCTTACTTAACTACTTGCAATTTTGTAGAAATCGGTGCATATTTTTTGCGTAGCGTAATGCCTAAAGTGATTAAAATTGGTGTTAGAGGAGCAGTTACAAAAGTACGTACGCTTTGAATACAGTAGCGCACAGCCACGCCAAGTTATACTTCTCGGACTGAATTTTAAGTTATATAATAATAATAATAAATAATGTCTTGGGACAATCCACACACGGTCATCTGATCCCAAACTAGGCAGAGCCTGTACTATGGAAACCAGACAACTGATACTAATCTTTATATATACCTATAATTCTACTGTACGTGTGTATGTCACTGAACTCCTCCTAAACGGCTGGACCGATGTTGATGAAATTTTTTGTGTGTGTTCAAGGGGATTCGAGAATGGTTTAGAATCAATAAAAAAAAAAGCGGGCGGAGCTGCGCCGGTCAGCTAGTACTTATATACATTTTTTTTTGTAAATACATACTTAAATAGATAAATAACACCCAGACACTTGGTGGGAATAGAACCCACGACCCATCGGTTAGCGGACAGGGTGTCTATCCACTAGACCGACGGGCCCGTCACGTACATTGTAGGTATTGACAAGTAGTGATGGGTTTGATCTGTCACAAGTGCAAATGTCGATAAATACAGCCGAACGGTAGAGTACTTATTGTCATGTTTAAGTTTTTATGCTTTTCAATGTTCTTACTAGTGCTTACGGTTCCTACTTGAAAATAAGCATTCTATGGTTAAACTTTATTCTAATCGGGAATTAACGCAATTTACCTTATATTTTGGCTTGACGTTTCGGTGCGAGCCGTGGTCACAAGCAGACTGGTCTGCTTGTGACCACGGCTTGTGCAACCCGGCCGAAACGTCAAGCCAAAATATAAGGTAAATCGCGTTAATTCCCGATTAGAATAAAGTTTGATAATGGAATGCGAAAGTCTAAAAGTATATATTCTATGGTTACTTTTGCTGATACATATTCTAAGGTACTATCAAGAACACAAACGTGTACCAATTTCGCTTACGCACGTGTTTTAGGCCGGCACGTGCAAGCAATTGTCGTGGTAAAGGTTATACACCGCTTGTGACCGCGAGCGAGCATAACGGGTGTAACAGAAATCTTATAAAAAAGTTTTCTGTACGTAGTCCCCTACGTACAGAAAACTTTGTTATAAGATTTCTCATATTGTCCGTCACAACATTACAGAAACCATTTATATGGAAAATTACAAATGACTAACTTGTCAATTTTTGAGCATGTAATGAATACTTGCGGAATAATATTGTTTTTCGCATTACATTGCTAATTTCAATCAAGCCGCCTGCCAAACGTGGAGATTATGGCAACCCCTCCCTTCTAAAATAAGGGTGGGTGGATCGGGTAATTAAAATCATAAATAAACCGCGATATAATCCGTAAAATTAGTTTCATTTCTAAGTAAACATGACTGGCTTGACTTACTAGCTATCAGACACCGGTCTCGCCGGCGAGGCCGAAGGGTCGTACGCATGCGACCTCAACGACGTGCATCACCCCACCGAGTTTCTTGCCGGTTCTTCTCAGTGGGGGCGCGTTGTGAACCGGTGGTAAACTCAGCCCTCTCTTAAGCGACAGCCCAAGCCGAGGCCGTGCCTCCCTGAGGTGCCCTTGAGCAGTGGCGTGCACTGAAAGCAGGCAAAAATATCTGCGAGTTGTTTATGCTTTATGCTATTTGTTCGTGTTCAAGCACAAATATCCTTAAATTAACCAATATTACCAACATATCCATTTACATTTAAAAAAATTACGTTAATTCATGTCCAAACTAAGATTTTTTTTAAATTAACACTGTTTAGAGAAATCCTAGGGTAGGCAAAGTATTTTTATCAGTATTGATCTGCTGAATAAACTTATTAATGTTCTCAAATACAAATTAATATGTCTATAGTATTTGCTTGCATATAAATATTTAAAATGGTATAATAACATACTTAAAATAGGTGAAACAAGCCGAATACATTTTTTTGCCTACCCTCAGTGCACGCCACTGCCCTTGAGCACGTCGCTACTTCTGCCGTTAAGGCTAGAGCGATTTAAGCGCTCGCCTCCTATTGTCCGGTGAAGCTGTAATGGCCATCTGCGGCCAACAGCGTCTATCATTCCCAAAAAAATAAAAAAAAAGTGGGTAATTAAACTCATAAATAAACCGCGATATAATCCGTAAAATTAGTTTCATTTCAATGTGTAGTATTCGCGTAAATATCAGAAATCATTATGTTTACTTAGGCTAGTAGCTCTTACAACTAAACGTAATTAACTAGTCTTGGTTAGTATCTGAACCTAACCGTAAAACATTACTTACAAGAAACTTTCGCTTAAGCCTCTTAGAGTGGAAACTCGGGGAGTTGTTTCCTCAACTTTCTTGAGTCTTAGCACTTCAGCTAAGAAAACTGTGAAGAAATGTGGTAGAATCTTGCCGACAGATAGAAATTTTATGTGGAAAGATAATTTAATTAACTAGTTACTTGGATCAAATAATCTCTAGAGATGAGCGTTAAAGTTTTTATTAGCTAATTGAAGACTTGGACGGTCTTTGAAAAGGTCAAGCTTCCCCAACGGTTATAGGTTCTTCGAGCGATGTGGCCTGCCCATTGCCACTTCAACTTGCAGATTTGAGAGCTATGTCGGTGACCTTGGTTCTTCGGCGAATCTCCACATTTCGGATTCTGTCGCGCAAAGAAACTCCGAGCATAGCTCTCTCCATGGCTCGTTGTGTGACTCTGAACTTCTCTAAAAGGCCAGCCGTTAGAGATCACGTCTCAGTACCATATGTCATCACTGGCAACACACACTGGTTAAAAACCTTCGTCTTCAGGCACTGCGGTATTTCGGACGAGAAGATATCGCGTAGTTTCCCGAACGCTGCCCATCCGAGTTGGATTCTTCGGGCGACCTCTTTGTCGAAGTTGGACCGACCTAACTGGATAGTTAGCTTTAGCCATAGCTTTATCAGCCCTTCCTCCTTTGTTACTTAATGGCTCACACATTGCTTTTACAGAAACTGCTAAAAATCTCGGTGTTATTTTCGACTCTCATCTTTCCTGGTCATCTCATGTATCGGAAGTTAGCAAAAAGGTCCACTTTTCCTTTCACTCTTTAAAACATCTTCAAAAGTTCCTGCCCTTAGATACTAAAATTACTCTTGCCCAAGCCCTAATTCAACCCATTATCGACTACGCTGATGCCTGTTATTTGGATGCCACAGAGGAGCTCCTAAACAAGCTTGAGCGTTTGCAAAATCTATGTATACGTTTCATATTCGGTCTCAAAAAGTATGATCACGTCTCTCAATTTCGCAAGAAGCTCAAGTGGCTCCCAATTCGTCTTCGCCGGAACACTCGCATACTTTGTCTTCTCTACAACATTTTACATAATCCCAAATCCCCTTCCTACCTACAAGAACGTTTCTCCTTTGCTTATTCACCTGACGTTCTTTGTAGATCCCATCTTCGTACCCTTTTAAAAGTTCCTCAGCATCGCACTGGCTTCTACTCTAACTCCTTCACCGTGCATGCAGTTAGACTGTGGAACTCTTTGCCTCATGATATACGTGGCTGTCAATCTTTATCCATATTTAAGAATCGCGTTAAAGAGCACTATCTTTCCTCTGTTTTGTAGTCTCTGTCTATTTTCCTATAAATACAATGCTATCTTATTTGTTTATATTATTGGTATATATTTAGTTACTTATATATATAATATATATATATGTATACATAGGTATTTATTTTTATTTAATTATGTATTTATTATATTGATTGTAGCTCTGTTTTATTTTTTCATCTTATTATTTAAATATGTATTTTTATACACACTGCGCCCTATCTCTTTCTTTCACCGTTTCTCTCCTGGGCGTGCTGGAAGAGATTTCTATAGAAATAAGCTCTGCCTTTGTACCTGTATTCTCCTAATACTTCTCTAACCATGTTTGTGTGTACATAAATTTATAAATAAATAAATAAATAAATAGTTTGTCCTAGGTATACGTAGTGGTCAACAACTTCAAGTGTATCGTTCCCAACAACTACCGGTACGGGTGCAACATGGACATTAGACATGATCTTCGTCTTGTCCATGTTCATTTTAAGACCCACCTGTTGGGAAACGCTACTGAGGTCGCTGAGCATCGTATTGAGGTCCTCCAGCGACTCTGCCATAATGACTATATCATCGGCAAAACGAAGGTGAGTGATGTATTCGCCATTGATGTTGATGCCGAATCCGTACCAGTCCAAGAGCTTGAAAACGTCCTCCAATGCATTTGAGAACAGTTTCGGAGAAATAACGTCTCCCTGTCTCACACCTCGCTGCAATGGGATTGGTTTCGTGCTCTCGTCCTGTAGTCGGATCGACATGGTGGCGTTGCTGTACAAACACTTCAACACTTCGATGTACCTATAGTCAATGTGGCACCGCTGGAGGGACTGCAATACCGCCCAGAAGCCGAAGGCTTTTTCGTAGTCCACAAACGATAGACATAATGGCCGATTATACTCCTCGGTCTTCTGTATAATCTGGCGGAGCGTATGTATGTGGTCTACGGTGCTAAAGCCTTTTCGGAACCCGGCTTGTTCGGGAGGCTGGAAGTCATCAAACCTGCGTTCCAAACGGTTCGTAATGACTCTCGAAAACAGCTTGTATACATGGCTCAGGAGTGAGATGGGTCTATAATTCTTCAATAAAGTTTTATCACCTTTTTTGAAGAAAAGAACCACCACACTCCTGTGCCATGCTTCTGGCGTAGTACCCTCGAGTAAGACGGAATTAAATAACTTCTGGAGGACTAAAAGTACCGGTTTTCCACCCGCTCTCAGAAGTTCTGTTGTGATTCCGTCTTCACCCGGCGCCTTGTTGTTCTTAAGCTGTTTGAGAGCCATTCTAATCTCGTACAGGCTGATGTCTGGGAAGTCTTCAGTGTAATGTCGGGTTAGTTTGGCTCTGGTGTCCTGAGCTGTTCTGGCAATGGGATCCCGTGTTGAGTGTGTATAACTGTCCGTAAAATCTCTCAAGCTCTCTCAATATCTCCGGTTTCGATGAGATGACACTGCCGTCATCGATCTTCAGCTTTGTCATTTGGCTACGCCCAATAGACGAATTCTTTGCGAACACTTTAGAGTCTTGGTTCCACTCAATTGCATCCTTAATACATGTTGTATTATAGGAACGCAAGTCGTATCGCACGGATTTCGAGATTCGTCTATTGAGTTTGGCATAACCCGACATATCAGCTGAAGATTGCAGTCTCATCTCAGTCCGGTTTTCCATTAGCTTAATGGTTGTATTGGAGAGCTTTTGAGGCTTTGTACGGCGTGGGGTCTTAATGAACATGGACCCCACTGCGTGGACAGTTTGCACCAACCCCTTGTTTATCTCGTCCGCAGTTTCGCATTCGGCGAGGCACTGGAAGCGATTATGCAGTTCGAGTTGAAAGTCTTCGGGGTTTCTGATTTGGGCGGTTCCCGGACGGAGCGTGGACTTCATCAGACGGGACCTCTCAAGCTTGACGTTGATATTCAATGTGCCTCTAACAATGCGGTGATCGCTACCGGGTTTCACCATGCCGATCACGGGGACATCATCGAATATATGCTTCTTGGTCGTCATGATGAAGTCAATCTCATTTTTGGTTGAACCATTGGGGCTTATCCACGTCCACTTCCTGGATGGTCGCTTCTTGAAGGAGTTCATAGCAAAGAGTCCCTCCTTCTCCATGAAGTCGACCAGCCGCTGGCCGTACCCATATGACCCCACTCTCAACTCATCGCCATTCCGTGTGCCCACCTTCGCGTTGAAGTCCCCCATAACGACGGTGAAGTGTGTTTTGGAGGTATGTATGGCTTCTGCTATCTCCTCATACATAGCCTCTACTTCATCGTCAGGGTGTGCCGAGGTCGGAGCGTAAACCTGTATAACCTTCAACGAATACCGACTGGTTATTCTGAGTATAAGGTACGCTACCCTGCTCGACATACTATCGACCTTTACAACGTTGTTAATGAGGAACTTACGGACGAGAAACCCAACACCACCCTGAGATTTTAGATCCTTCCCGGAAGAAGAGCAAGTTTCCGGAATCAAGGGTTATCGTATCCTGTCCCTCTCGTCGGATTTCAGATAATCCCAAGATACCCCAACGTAACTTGCTCAATTCTTCCTCCAGCTCGATAATCTTCTCGTCAGTCCTAAGTGTCCGGACATTATGTGTTGCCAGGGCCAAAGTTCGGTGGTAGCGCGGGTGGGTCTGCCGGAGATTCTTCGCACCCCCTGCTCGACCGTTACCCCGCCCGCTACCAAGGCGGGAAATAGAGGAGCTGCCGGGGACTGGGGGCCGTAAATAATCATTGTCAATCATTGTGGGGGGGGGGGGGGGGTTTGCCATAATCCCCACGCTTGGCAGGCGTCTTGGGGATCGCAGTTTTGAAGAGATGGATATGTTATACAGAAGACGCTGCTGCCCGTCTTCTGGCTTTCCCTCAATCGCCTCTTACGAAACCCACGGGCAGCGAAGGGGGGATGCAAATTCTTACCCGGCATCCCACGGCTAGAAAAATACACTATCGAAATAAAAATTAAAAAATTAAATCTTGTATTGCTAACCAAAACTTACCCGTGGGTAAGAATTCAAAATTCATTTTTTTTATTTCAAATAGGATTAACGCTGGCACTTTTGAACGGTCAAATTTTTTAAAAGCTACCACCGGATCACAACGCGGTCTCAACTGAGAAGATCCGGCAAGAAACTCAGCGGGCTTATAATTTTTTTACATTTTTTTTTAATCAAAGCTTGTCTTGTTACAATTAGATCAGCACCAGCGACAGTTTGTCCTGCCTTTTCATAAGATCAAATAAAATAAAAAATACGACGAAAATACAACAAACTAACATGCCAAAGGGGTAGTAGTAGTAGTAGTAGTAGTAGTAGTAGTAGTAGTAGTAGTAGTAGTAGTAGTAGTAGTAGTAGTAGTAGTAGTAGTAGTAGTAGTAGTAGTAGTAGTAGTAGTAGTAGTAGTAGTAGTAGTAGTAGTAGTAGTAGTAGTAGTAAGAATAGCACCCACTCATCTCCTCCCGTTGGGTGTCCGTAAGAGGCGACTAAGGGAATACAAGAAGACTGGCAGTAGCGTCTTTCTACTGGATTACCTACCATCTATACTGCGATCCCCAAGACGCCTGTCAAGCGTGGGGATTATGGAAACACCTTTCTAAAGGTTCAGCTGTGGACGACATTCGACTGATGATGATGATGAATCAAATCTTCTGCAACGTAATCTATCTATTAGTCAAAACACGCCATACAGAATAAGCAATTCTAATATTTAGTTAAACCCTCTAAATATGGCGCTACCTACCGGGTTCACAAAAAATCAATCGGATAAAAGCATTTCCGCCAATTCGATTTCCGTGAACTACCTTAATCGTGCTTCTGAACAAAAAAAGATTAAACCATTATCTATCGGGGTCAGCATCCATTGTTGCGGCGCAACAAAGCACGGTGTTATAAATCATTGTACAAGTAATTTCCTACCATTACAGCGTTCTAACGATCTGTATTGTTCGTTGCTGTATGCACGGCGAAAACGGGTAATGCGGTACAAATTACCCCCGTATGTTTCGTGAGGGTTTCGTCTTTTATAGTGTAATAAAACGGCTCGAATTTTCTGGAAATAGGCGGCACACGGGCCGAGTGGTGCGGAGGAGTGGGTATTTGACACATTCCTCGACAAATTGTAGTGAGATGTAATTTGGTTACGTCTGCGGTTCGTGGTGGAGACATCAATTACTGAGGACAATATAAATGTCGTAATGTGCTTATGTTTTATTTTCCTTTTACCATTTTGGTTTAGAATTTACTATTGTTGTAGTTACTTAGGTTCTTTTATAAACCGAAGGACGCGAGTTCGAAGGGTGAGCCCTTCGAACACCACAATGAACATGGATTGGCTATTTGCATTTACCGGATGCCTGCGACGCGCACAGTGTCGTCTGTTCACCTAGTGGGAGGCCTACCTATGCTTCGTCTTCCGGTAGGTACGTGGTCGCCAATCGAGAACCTTTCTTCCCCATCGGTTATCGGTTCACCGAGCGATGTGGCCTGCCCATTGCTACTACAATTTGCAGTTTTTAAGATCTATGTCGGTGACCTTGGTTTTTCGGCGAATCTCCTCAATAAGGATTCTATCGCGCAAAGTAATTCCGAGCATAGCTAGAGATTCTCTAGCTATCTCTCTAGCTATGTTCTGACTATAGCTCTCTAGTAGAGAGCTATATGAGAGATGGAGAGCCATAGCTTGTTGTGTGATTCTGAGCTTTTCTACAAGCCAGCAGTTAGGGCCTACGTCTCAGTACCATATGTCATCACTGGCAACCAATGTGGTTAAAAACCTTCATCTCCAGACACTGCGGTATTTCGGACGAGAAGATTTCGCGTAGTTTCCCGAACGCTGCCTATCCGAGTTGAATTTTTCGGGCTAACTACTCTTTGCCTTAATGATGTTATTCACTTAACAGCAGAAAACTGTGAAGTACTGCAGTACCTCGGGAGTTTATTATAGTAGCAGTAGTCCGGTTGTTAGTCCGGTTGACCGGACTAGTGCAACTTTTCAGTAGCAGAAGTTCGGTTGAAATATAGCACCGGACTACTGATACTCTTTTGTAGCAGTAGTCCGGTTGTTAGTCCGGTTGATTGGACTAGTGCAACTTTTCAGTAGCAGTAGTTCGGTTGAAATATAGCACCGGACTTCTGATACTCTTTAGTAGCAACAGTTAGGTTTGTGATATTAAGAATAAAATTATCTTGTGTGAGCATATGAATGTAGTTTAGAGCTAACATGTTTATAGAAGAAGTACCAGGGAAGCATAGGACATAAGGAAGAGTCCTCAAGTCTTGATATCCAGAGTAAGACTGGCTTACTGGTTTTGTTTGGTGTCGCGTATTAAGAGGTGAGGCCCGGCCCGGCCCGGTAAAGGAGGTATCAATAGGCGAGATATCCTTGTATCTTGTGCTTCCCTGGTACTTCTGCTATAAATAATATGTTAGCTACTCAATAGGTACCACATACACAGTAGGTATATCCTGGGCGAAGTTAAAAATCACATTGGTTCATCGTATTGTTCAATTTACATGTAACTTTTGGTGTACAATAAAGTGTATTTATTATTATTATTATTATTGGACATTGGATTGGAGATGGACTTGAAGACTCTTCCTTATGCTTCCCCGGTACGTCTACTATAAACATGTTAGCTCTAAACCATATTCATATGCTCACACAAGAGAAGGCACAAGATTATGCAACTCCTGTGTGTTCATTTTAAAATAACAATAAAGTACTCGTAACAAAGTGTATTGTACAATTTTATTCTTAATATTACAAACCGTACTGTTGCTACTAAAGAGTATCAGTAGTCCGGTGCTATATTTCAACCGAACTGCTGCTACTGAAAAGTTGCACTAGTCCGGTCAACCGGACTACTGCTACTAGAGGGGGAGTTAAAACATAGCTCTAAACAAAATGTACTTCCTGTTTGTTTACATCAATAAAATCAGCGTAACCTATATATTGCACAACACATTTGAGCAATAAAGGCTTTGATACCCGATAACTTTACGACACGAATTTAACAACTTCCTAGCGTACACCAATAAATTCCGCCGCTACACCAAAATGGAAGACAATATTGGAGGTAATAGACGATTTTATTTGACTGCGACCGAGTTATACGGTCGCTTCGATACGGATGACACGATAAAGTTCATTTCTATCAGGCCTGTTGTTAATTGAATTTGCTGTAACGTTGTCCCATAGGAAATGGTGATGCAACCGTGATACAAAACCTCCAGGTTGTGCCTGTTTTTAAAAAATGTATTTTTTGCCCGAATGCCCCAGGAGGAGGATTATGTTATTCGAGAGTATGTATGTATGTAAACGGCGTGATGAACAGTGACGTTAGATTAGTTGTGTGAGTGACATAGGCTATACAGAATGTAAAAAAACACGTGTCCGATCCGTGAAGGTCTTATTCAGTGTATCAAAACAAATACATATACGTAACTCATTTGTTGAATATCTCATATTTATTTTCCTACTTTGTTTCAGAAAAATTAATCCGATCTTGTATTTCCGAAACAAATTAGAAAAAAATTGAGTTAATTAACAAATGAGTTATATACATGTGTTTGTATTATATATACTGGATAAGACCCTCACGGATCGGACACATGTTTTATTACATTCTGTATATAACTATTGTTGGATCGGTCATGCTCGCCATCGAAATGGCCAGGTTGTGATCCGATGGGTGCTTTAAAAAAAAATACGTTGAAAGGTCCTAGGGTTAAGCCTATTTGGACCCGGACATGTACGAGATACGTTCCCGGGGCCTGTCGACACACGACGGGTTGAGGACACCGTGGGGTTTTAGTCAATAACACTCCTACATAACCCGCACTGCTACTGCTACGTTAAAAAAATGTTAAGCCTATTTGAAATAAATAATTTGAATTTAATTTTCTTTATTATCGTCACCAGCCGGAAAACGTCCACTACTGAACATAGAACTCCCCTTAGATCGCTACAATGAATGACAATTGGCTATTTAGTCTCCCTCATTGTGGAACTGAATACTTGGGGGGACTGGTCCGACTACTATCCATTTGGCCTTTTAGTTTGTTGTACTTTCTTCGTCTTTTGTTTTCTCTCTTATTTGATCTTTTGAACGGCAAGACACACTGTCGCTGACGCTGATCTAATTGTACATGACAAACACTGTTTAAAAAAAATAAAGTGACAAAATGACAAGCCCGCTGAGTTTCTTACCCGATCTTCTCAGTTGAGGCCGCGTTGTGATCCGGTGGTAGTTATTTAAAAAAATAATTGACCGTTCAAAAGTTAGCACTTTTGCGCACGCTAGCGCGTTAAGCCTAATTGAAATAAACAATTTTTGATTGACTTTGACTTTGACGCTTAGTAGGCGTCTTGGTTACATCGTTGTTACGTCGCGGCTTAGACCTACGAGCCGGCACTCTAATTATGCCTGGTGGACGATAACGTCAAAACCGGCACAGCTCCTCTATCAATTGGAAAGTTAGCATGTCGATTCTCCAAAGCCTCCAGTCTAATCTCCAAACCTTCCATCCGGTTATTACATGACTCTTAAGACTCCTTTAACTCTTTCCTTAATTCCAAAACCTCATGTCTTAAAGATCGCAGTTCCTCCATAATCATTTTCATGTGGATTGTGTTGACAACACGCTGAACGGCACAGATGAGCCGGGCGAAGATGTCTCCGATATTGGTAGCACTGCCGTCGGTGTCAGTGGAACAGACATCAGCTCCTTGGCCTGTGAAACTAATAAATTGCCTCTAACAGTAGTTTCAGCCTTGTTATCTCGACGAACGTTCTTACGGCATTCAGGGCCAATGCCAGTTGAAAGGTATAGGGCCCTTAACTGGAAACCCCACGCAGACCCAATGGTACATTCCACCACATTTATTGCATTTAGTGGCATCTGTTTACTACGGGTCTGCGTCTGGTCCAACTACAATCCCTTTGGCCTTTTAGTTTGTTGTATTTTCTTCGTATTTTTTTCTCCCTCTTGTTTTATCTTTCGAATGACAGGACACACTATCGCTGATGCTCATCTAATTGTAACAGGACGAACACTGCTTAAAAAAAGTTAAATAATGACAAGCCCGCTGAGTTTCTTGAACGCTAGCCGCTTTTTTCAAGCAATACTGGTCTTTTACGTATTGTAGATAAAGTTTAAAATCCTTTTACATTGAAAGTGCGCTGCCAGCCGCTGCCATCTTGGTGTGAATTGAGCCTAAGGGTAATTTGAACAACTCCGCCACTAACCCAAAAACAAAAAAAAAAACAGTCTACTTTGAATCTACAAATAAAGAACTATAAAACAATATCTTCAAGCAAATAATACATATGTTGCACAGAGAATGTTCAGAGGGTATCAAGACTGTTATAACGACGGCTAATGGGGGTGAAATTGCTTTTCCTGATTTATTTAGAGCTCCATAACGAGTAGAGCGGTTCCTAGTTTATTGTATGTTAATCAGTTTGCTTTGAGACCTTTGTGCCGGAAAGCCATTTGGCTTCCAATATTTTTTCCATCTTTTTTAAATATTTTACTACTAGCAATTCCTTTTTTTTCCTTTTTCCATAGTTTACCAACCCTTAGCACACCCCTAAAAGTTGCTTTGAAAATTTTGTAAAACACGTGTTTATTTATTTTATTTAGAGAATCTTTACAGAAAGTTTCAAGTCAGTCAAACCTTAAAGTATAAAGTTTAATGCAAACGAAAACACCCCATTTAACCCCTTTAGGAGCGAAATTTTCAAAAACCCTTTCTTAGTAGGTGACATCATAAGGCCTGTCCAAATTTCAGCATTCTAGGATCAGCGGTTGGGCCTGTGCGTTGATGAATCAGTCAGTCAGGACAAGTAACAAATAATTTTATATGTGTAGATTTATTCTGTAACTAGCTGACCCACGCAGCTCCGCCCGCGCTGTGTAATCGAATACATAACCTCCTTTTTTATAGTCGGTTAAAAACTGGGACCCACTTTTTACTTGCTCTTCGAAGCACGGACCCGTTTAGTTCAAATGGCGTTAAATGGTCACCCATCTATTTAATGACCTTACCTAACGTTGCTTAACCCGATCGATTACAAAACCTTGATAACAACTCTCTATGAGTGTTCCATTACTAATATTTATTATATAATAAAGAAAAATTTATAAAATCTGACCAAGCGTATAACCAAGTACCCGTTTTGACTTTAATCCTCTCTCCCAAAAGAACCGTGCTAGATTACGGGATAAAAAGTATCCTATGTCCTACCTCGTAGTAAGGTCTCAAATCATGCCAAGTTTCATTTGAATCCATTCAGTAGTTTAGGCGTGATGCTCAGCCGTGATACAGACAGACAGACAGACAGACAGACAGACAGACAGACAAAAATTAAAAAAAAAATATTTTCGGCCTCAGTATCGGTTATAGAATGCCCTCCAAAAATAATTTTCAAAATATCTTCAATGTACAGAATTGGACCTGTTACAGTTTTATTATAAGTATAGAAGATGAGAGTGCAAAGAGTCAGCCCTTTGCACTCTCACGTCCATCGCCACTCACAAAAAAGCAATATTGGCGAGATATTCTCATCATATTATTTGAACAATTTTGAGCATCGACAAAAACGCTCGCATTTCCATAGAATCATATCTGGTAATGGGTATAATATTGCTATCTATTGGAAACGACATTAGCATGTGTGGCTCCTAAAGTAGCGGGTAGATACGAGTAAAATCTTAATATTAATATCGTTAACCATGTCTTGTGAAATTGTCTTAAAATTTGGATAGTATCAAAGGTTTTAGGTTTACAACGGGATAAAAATAATAAAGAGATAACCAATGATATTTTATACAATGGTATTAGCGCACGAAAAGTGAAGACACGTAATGAATATCATGATAGGTTGAACCCAATTCTGTGAACTAGCAGTAAGTCTTGTGTCATAAAATGTAACGAACGTGACGTGTGCCTTTGAAAATCAAGTAAAATGCCGTCATACATGTTAAGCTAGAATCACATTAGGCTTACGTGTCGTGACTCAACGCGTCAGCAGCATATCGATTATATATATTTTTTATGGTTAGAGACAACACTATTATGGCGTGTCGTGGCGCAGTTCGAACTATCCGATTGGCTGCTGACACGGAGCCTTTAGAAAATGCACAAAGTAAAGAAAACTAAAATCTTCTTCTTGTCTTATCAGCCTACACTGTCCCACTGCTGGGACAAGGCCTCCCTTCCGTTCTTCGATTCACACCTATTTCTGGCATTAGTTTCCCAATACCCACAAAACACCCGCAGCTCATCGCACCATGTTTCTTCGGTCTACCTCGACATCTCGACCTCAATTCTGTAGTGACTTTGGCCCTTGGACTTTGTTTTTGTGAGTTGTTTTCTGGCATGCGGCAAACGTGACCAGCCCATTTCAGTTTGGCCGCTGATATGATAACGTCAGATATATGTGTCATAGAACGCAGTACCTATTGTATACCTCACCTGGTCACTAAGCTTGAGCCCTAACATACTGCGTTCCATGGCTAGTTGACAAACCTTGAGTTCGGACTTTTGTCAAAAAACCAAAATAAATCTGCATTTTTAATTCCTCTGTCAACTATCTAGAAAATTAAACAGTCGAATTTTCTAGACAGTGACACGATAAATTTTAATAGCGTTTGATGAAAAACTGCATATCTGACTATATTAAAATCCTATTCTAAAAATTATCGAAGGAGAATTAAGAAATAAAAGGGACGATATAGAAATATATAACAGAACGTACATGTAAAAGCAACAGGCATTTATTGATGTATTGAGAAAATAAAGGGATAAAAATGAAGCACTTATATGACGTATAGAGATAATAAAAAAAAACAAAATCTTCAAGACGATTGATAAATGGTAAAAATTGTCATATCACATAATATGTAGTCAACAACATTGTCATAATTACTTCATACTAAGTATTCCTCACACTTACTGTCCGTTGATGTAATAGCCACAATTCAGTGGTGGATGTTAAGCGCAGATAATAGTGTTCAAATCGATTTCAAGGGTCCCTTGCCTGTGGACTCCATAAAATATGGATGTCGACAGAATTTAGGAATTCATTTACTGGCAAACATACCTATAAGTATCGCTATAAAAAACGAGTTTAATGTGCTCTCCATAAAAATGATTGTTTTATCTTTGACGACAAAAGACGGGGCAACGTTATTCTGTCTGTCTGTATAGTCTGGGTGGCTGACGTATATACTCGTATAACTTCCAGAGTTTCCAAAAAAAAAACCGCATTCAAATCCGAATATTTTCGGATGTGAATGCGGTTTTTTTTGCCCTACTGTCCCAGTAGGTTAGTTATGTCTTCGATAGCACGGCATACATGTATGTATGTATGTAAGTATATATGTATTACTATTTCTTTAGTATCATTTATTTAGTTATGACACTTCTTGATATTTAAGGTTAAATTACTTTATATCCACAGATAAATCTCAACAGCTGCCAATTATCTATCTATCTATACTTATAATATAAAATATTTAAAAAAAAAAATTAACCGACTTCAATGTCACTGAAAAGTATAAAATAATTTAATATTATAGAAGTTGGTTTTAGCGTACCTGCTGTGTATAATTGGCACCAACTTCCATAATATTAAATTATTTTATACTTTTCAGTGATATTGAAGTCGGTTCAATTTTTTTTTTAATATTTTATTTTATACTTTTTAGTGATATTTTCATACATAAAGATTGAACCATCGAAAACGGTAAAATGATCTAGGTAGGTTATGACATCATTATGATTTCACATTATCGTCTACATACTTTTACATAATTCATGTTTCTTCAGAAACTCAGAAACAATTTATCCGATCGTAATGAAATTTGCATGGAATCATCATAGTAGTTTACTCTCTCGAATAAAAAAAGAATCATCGAAATCGGTTCATATTAGTCAGAGAAATGTCATCAGTTTTATGGTTTTTACCAGATAAATTCCTCCATATCATTCATGGTCCTCCGGGAAGTTCTTATCCGGTTGTGATAAAATTCATACAGGTTCATTACAGTTGTTTCTTCTTTCGAATAAAAAAAAGAATTATTAAAATTGGTAAATATTTGCCAGAGTTATGACCATTTTTGTCCTTAAAAAGTATTACGTCATCTATATAGGCTTTCCTGCAGCTTTCCTGCGAAGTCAACATTCTTGTTTTTTCAGGAACTACTTAGAACTACTTATTACTAAGCAATATTTTTTTTATGGGACCCAATTAACGGATTAAAGAATGGATGGAAGAAAGATTTTTTCAAATCGGTTCATAATTGCCAGAGTTATGCGCGAACGAATATAGAAAAAAAATATATATATATATACAGACGAATTGAGAACCTCCTCCTTTTTTGAAGTCGGTTAAAAACTGTAACAGGTCCAATTCTGTACATTAAAGATATTTTGAAAATTATGTTTGGAGGGCATTCTATAACCGATACTAAAGCCAAAAATGTATTTTATTTTTTATTTTTGTCTGTCTGTCTGTCTTTCTGTCTGTCTGTATCTCGGCTGAGCATCACGCCGAAACTACTGGGTGGATTGAAACGAAACTTGGCATGATTTGAGTTAATACTCCGAGGTAGGACATAGGATACTTTTTATCCCGACATTCGGCACGGTTCCCTTGGGAGAGGGGACTAAAGTCAAAATGTGTAAGTACTTGGTTAAACGCTTGCTCCGATTTTAACAATTTTTCATTATAATTATAATAAATATTTGTAAGGGAACACTCATAGACAGTTGTTAGCAATGTTAGGAAATCGATCAGGTTAAGCAACGTTAGGTAAGGTCATTAAAAAGATGGGTGACCGTTTAACGCCATTTGAACTAAACGTCTCCTTGCTTCGGAGGGCAAGTACAAAGCGGGTCCTAGTTTTTAACCGACTTTAAATAAGTAGGTTTTGTATTCTATGTATATTATTGAAAGTTTAGTTAACGTAGACACAGCGCGGGCGGAGCTGCGTGGGTCAGCTAGTATCTAATATAAATAATATCCTGTATTCAGATTAAAAATAAAGTGGATAGCATGAATGGTGATAAAAAGTATATCAGTATTATTAACCACACACACACATATCCATAAACTAGCTTCATGGTTTGAATTTCGTTGTGATACATATTTTATAATCATTTTTCTTTCGCGGGGGAAACCTTCAAAAGGTCCCTGGAAGCTGTGGGGCTCGACTGGGTTATGTGAGTATCTTACCCACTGAAACCCCCGCGGCTGTCGCATCGACACATGAGAGGGGACCCCAGGCCTCTCCGGTGGGATCTGCACCAGGGGCCCCTCAGTGCCTTGCCATTGAGCCTGCCGCCAGTGGGTGCATTGTAGCCCCCCGGCAACCTGTCACGGTGCTCACGGGGACGGGGGTTGCAATCCCGCCGCCGTTCTCCTCGGAGTCGCCTCCGTACTCAATAATATTGTATAATCTATATTTACCAGTATCAAGTAATAGTTATGTTTGTTCATAATATCGAGAATATCAACGAAAATATCAACATCACAAAATACAATGGTTACACATAAAATAGGCGATTTAACAGGAAGTATACTCCTGAAATCTCCTCAATCACTTATTTCACCAGCAATTTGCTCAATGGTTCTTCGTCACGCCATGATAGAGAAGGATGGTTATATTATTCACTTGAGACAGAAAGAGATGGCAAACGAATAACAGTTTTATCTTCGACGTCTGAAGGTGGATCGGTTTTAGGGCCCGTGATAACAACGAGGGAACGCGCATTTATTTAATAGGAAATACACAAGAAATTTAATGAAACTTTTATTGTCAAATATTTTTTTCGTTTCTCAGTTTTCAGACGAATATTGAATCCATATACCTTGATGTATATATTAACCGTCTGTATGTAGCCTATGTGATGCAAGGGGAAACTGGAGGTCGGTGCAACAACTTTGAGTTGTTGGTCCTTACTGGCTAGGACCAAGACCATGCAGGCCTATCATTTAATTGCCTGTATAGTAAGATGACCTATGTGCGTCGGATGGACGTGTAAAAAGTCGGTCCTGCGCCTAACCGCTCCCCGGTCGTGTTGGTCTTCCGTTCCATCGGATTATGAGAGTGTAAAAGAGGAGTGCACTTCGCACTTGTATATAATACGAGTATATCCCGCGTAGATAACTGATCTTGTGAGAGAATGCCCGCTCTGGTCGTATCGGCGAAGACTGGCCTGGACCATATTATATTAACTTATGTATGTATTGATGGTAGCTCAGCCCTAAACTCCCAACGCTCACGTTTAACTTTAGATAATCTATCTTCATTAATACGATCAACGTAAACTATAAACTAATGTAGTAAATAACTTACCTTATCTCATATTGCGTGTATCCCGCGGAAGTACAAACATTCTTAACTATAACTCCTAAAGATAAGAATGTGGTACAAGTCACAAGAGACAGCAGACATACAAAAAACTACGAGCAAATACAATAGATACACAGGTATTTTCAAATTACGATTTCTATGGACTTATATAGAGATAATCTAGAAATTTTTATGCTAGGATAATCCACTCACGGTCATCTGATCCCAAACTAGGCTGAGCCTGTACTATGGTAGCCAGACAACTGATACAAATACTTAAAAACTATTTTTTTGTAAATACATACCTTAAATAGATAAAATAACACTCAGACACTTGGTGGGAATTGAACCCACGACCTGTTTACTCACCATACTTTAAGTCAGTAGACATACACAGATAACGCAATAACAATAATCTTCATCATTCATTATCATTATCATTAACAGCCAAAAGACGTCCACTGCTGAACAAAGGCCTCCTCTTAGAAGGAAGGGGTTGCCATAATACCCACGCTTGGCAGGCGGCGCGGCGTGGTGATCGCAGTGTAGTTGGTAGGTAATCCAATAGAAAGACTCTGCTGCCCGTCTTCTTGTTTTCCCTTAGTCGCCTCTTACGGACACCCAACAGGAGGAGATAGGTGGTTGCTAGTCTTACCCGGACACCCCACCGGTTGTATGAGAACAAATGATATAGTTTATAAACACTCACATATCAATTTATTTTTAAATTTTTCGAATTTCCATGCCCAATAGTCAAACTATCTTAGCAACTAAGTATTACAACATAAATAAGGTTTATAGTTGATGCAATTCCAGTGGTAACTGCAAGTTCCACTTTAAGAGTACCTACGAAGATTATCCACCCGTGATTCCCCCCATGGGCGGCACCCCACGGGGGGAATCACGGGTGCATAAGAGATATTTAAAAATAAATTGATATGTGAGTAGATTGATATAAACTATATCATTTGTTCTCATACAACCGGTGGGGTGTCCGGGTAAGACTAGCAACCACCCATCTCCTCCTGTTGAGTGTCTGTAAGAGGCGACTAAGTAAAAACAAGAAGGCGGGCAGCAGCGTCTTTCTATTGGATTACCTACCACCAGGCGCCGGCAGGGTCTCCACCGCTTTGTCGTTGACACTCCAACTTGCCGCACTAAGCGTTTCGCTTCTTCCTTTCTCATGCGCACGTCCAAGCTGTGGAATACCCTCCCGGACGACGTTTTCCCTGATAAATATAACTTGGGTGTATTCAAGTCTAGAGTGAACAGGCATCTTATGGGTAAGCGCGGTCCATCCTAGACCACATCTTCACTTACCATCATGTGAGATTGTGGTCAAGCGCAAACATATTTATTATATTAAAAAAAAACTACACTGCGATCCCCACGCCGCCTGCGAAGCGTGGGGATAGTGGCAACTCCTTCCTTCTAAGTGGAGGCCTTTTTTCAGCACTGGACGTCTTGGCTGCTGATGATGTTCTCATACAGTTTATACTTCTTAATCAGCAGATTGTTAAAACATAGGCCAAAAAACTCGCTTCATGTCCCGCTACCGCTAGAGAAAACGCCAGACGCTTGTGTTCCACCCCACACCACGTACGTCACTTATCTTAAATACAATATCGTTATTATTATCGGTCGTAGGATGCAGTGCGCATCAATTTTTAATGAAAAAGGCTGTATGTTAAATAATCTGTTGTAAAATAAAGGCGTTTTTAGTAGTACACGTGGATGTGTGAAGATGCGGACGCCTTGTCTTTTACCTGGATGCTCTGTAATCGTAAGTACTTGTTTATCAATCGTAATATCAAGGGTAGATTAGGCAAGTGTTTTGGCTCAATGTTAATTAAGTATATGTATGAATTGGTAATCGTAAATGCCAGTGGGGTGCTCGGGTAAGAATAGCACCCCACGGGCCAGTGGCCCAGCCTCCGGTTTCCGAAAGAGGTGACTAAGGGATAACAAGAAGACGGGCAGCAGCGTCTTTCTATTGGATTACCTACTACTTATACAGAATGTGGTTTTGCCATATTTGTAGACCTAACAGTTAAGGATTATGTTAATTGATTAAAAATAGTTTAATAATTCTGTGGTTAATAACTAAAAGATAATTAATGATTCACGATTAACGTTCAACCAGAATAAGAGCTCTCGAGGGCTCAGAATAGGTCCCAAGGTTAGCAAACGGCGCGTACTCTTGTTTATCTACTTTGCGCGAAGAGCGGTGCTAGACGGGGTTATTTTATAGTGACGACGGTTGCACACGGCATTTCTTTTCGTACCAAACATAAAAAATAATTCATAATTTTACGTCTATCATTTAATGATTGATTTATGTTCTTTAAAAGGTATATATCAACCTCCGTAAATATGGCAAGAATGCAGAACCACACCCTGTATATACTGCGATCCCAATGACGCCTGCCAAGCGTGGGAATTATGGCAACCCCTCCCTACTAAGGGGGAGGCCTTTGTTCAGCAGTGGACGTTTCTTGGCTGCTGATGATGATGAATTGTTATTGCTATGAAAGAATTTCGTGTGAAAAAATATGAAATCTTCACCTTCAACTGACTTAAAACTTCTAGTATAAATAAAAAATAAAAAAAAAACTTTATTTAGGAACAAAATTTACATGTGCATTTATATTGTGTACGATAATGTCTGCATTAGTTAAAAAACTGTGTCGCAGCCATTAACGCCCACCTCCTTATTTGAGGCAATTATAAACTTAAATGTGTGTGTATATATATTATTATGCGAGTATTTTTCTAGTAGGTATATTATTATCTCATTATTTTAAGAAAATTCTCCGTTTCTTCATACGTGAGAGTTTGCAACCATTTAACGGTTAGGGTTTTACATTGTATTTGTTTTACAAATATACGCTATTGATAAAAAAAGAACAGAAATTATTACTGAAAAATTTAAAGCTGGGTTTGCTGCTGAATTAGACACTCATTAGTATTTAGAGTACTTGACTGGTGGACTTGCACCCAATAGAAAACGATGACGCATTCGGAGATGGTAAAGCGCACTAGTTGTTATATTTCCGTTTAAATAATAACATATTAGCAGTTTACTGTTGGTTGTTCAAATGACAGTCTGTCAGTGTTTTAGTTATCGCTCCATTTCGGAGGTTTATCGCGGGATATCGATGACTTGATCGATGATTTTAACTTATAGTTAGGGATCGATAGGATATTGGGACTGGCAGTTAGAGAAGCTCAGAGTTACACAACGAGTCATGGAGAGAGCTATGCTCGGAGTTTTTTTGCGCGACAGAGTCCAAAATGTGGAGATTCGCCGAAGAACTAAGGTCACGGACATAGCTCTCAGAATCTGCAAGTTTGAAGTGGCAATCGGCAGGCCACATCGCTTCAAGGACCGATAACCGTTGGAGAAGAAACGTTCTAGAGTGGCGACCATGAACCGGAAGACGCAGCGTAGGCAGGCCTCCCACTAGGTGGACAGACGACATTTTGCGCGTCGCAGGTAACCGGTGGATGCAAATAGCCAATTGTCGTTCATTGTGGCGTTCTAAGGGGGAGGCCTATGTTCAGTGATTTTTCTATGTCTTATGTCATTTTCATACATTTTTATACTTTCTATTCCCGTTAACGCTTGTAGAATGGTACATTGTCCAACAGACAAATAAAAACGGATGATTTACGAAATACACGTACAAAATAGTATTTTGATATTCTTTACAATGATACTAACACCATTTAGTTATATTATTCGTTAATATGTTGTCCAACTTACCATGACCCCTTGTTTGTAAGCGGCTGCCTTCCGTTAAAAGTTCAAGCTGTATCTTTGATTTTTATTTTTTATTTATTTATTTATTAGAAACCAACAGCGTTAAAACAAAAATATAAATTAAACTATATCTTACTAATAAGTACGGCCAATAACAGGTTTCCCTAAATTTAACATAAGTTAATGAGCGTTGGTACATATGACAAAGAATACAATTTGGAAAAAATCGCTGAAAATACAATACTAAAGCCAAACAATGTAACAATTATATTATTAGATATCAGTATATGCCTATCTATTGCTAACATTACAAAAGAAAAAAAATGTTAATTTACTTAAAATTAACATTTTTTATCAAAATTATATCAATTTATATCTGTATCAAATATATCAATATCGCTAAACGATTTATTATGTGTACGTGCAATTCGGGAAAGCACTGAGTTCATTGAATAATTAGTATGACGGAACAGTACAACAAGTAGTGATGTGTGACGAGTGCGAGTCAAAGGAACCCTATAAGCAACTTTGGACACCAATTCAGACCAGTCTAAATTACTATGTACGATATCGTCCAGCAGACAATATCTAATACGGTGCGCCTCTGTTCTAGAGTTAGAAGATTATGTTCCAAGCTCAGAGTAATTAGAATGGAGTATCGCGTCGATTCCCCGAACAAATTGTTCGTGGCACTTTTGCGGGATGCGGGAGGCGAAGTAAACACACACAGATACAATTTCACGCATACCCACACTATAATAAACTCGCAACACATTCAAAAAGACGCACACAAATAAAGAATGACCTGACCATATGAACAAAATTTGGCAGAGGGGTTAGCGCATCATGATCTCTCCAGTGGTATCTCCTCTAAGGTTCCAAGCAGCTATCTTCGTACGAGTCTGAGGACTTACGGCTCACGAAGTTTAGATGGTTTATAAAAGATTTTTGAATTTGTTCTAAGCGGTGTTTGTAAATTACATATTGAGGAGACCAAATAGAGCTCGCATACTTAGAAGCTCCCAGCACAAAAAATAGATCAAAAGATCTACTTGACAGATTTTGATCTTCTAGGCTGGGATTTCCGTTATACCGTTTTCTCTACTGTTTTATTATTGTAATATCTTCTATATCTATACTTATAATAAAACTGTAACAGGTCCAATTCTGTACATTGAAGATATTTTGAAAATTATATTTGGAGGGCATTCTATAACCGATACTGAGGCCGAAAATATTTTTTTTTTTAATTTTTGTCTGTCTGTCTGTCTGTCTGTCTGTCTGTCTGTCTGTATCACGGCTGCGCATCACGCCGAAACTACTGGATGGATTGAAACGAAACTTGGCATGATTTGAGTTAATACTCCGAGGTAGGACATAGGATACTTTTTATCCCGTAATCTAGCACGGTTCTTTTGGGAGAGGGGAGAGGGGAGTCAAAATGGGTACTTGGTTATACGCTTGGTCCGATTTTATCAATTTTTCTTTTTAATATAATAAATATTAGTAAGGGAACACTCATCGAGAGTTGTTATCAAGGTTTTGTAATCGATCGGGTTAAGCAACGTTAGGTAAGGTCATTAAATAGATGGGTGACCGTTTAACGCCATTTGAACTAAACGGGTCCGTGCTTCGGAGAGCAAGTAAAAAGTGGGTCCCAGTTTTTAACCGACTATAAAAAGGAGTTTATGTATTTGATGCGAATGTCTGTTATTAAAAGTTTAGTTAACGTAAAAATAGCGCAGGCGGAACCGCGTGGGTCAGCTAGTTCTTAAATATAACAGTTAGCTAATTAGGGAGTTAAAGAAATAAATGAAGAAATTCGTAATATCACCTATTAATAATGACTTAAACCATACCATATTGTATTTAGAATCTAAATTAAATTGTATTATAATGTGTGTACCCGCGTATTAATTGTGTTTATTTGGTTTTCTTGTATGAAATATGACATTTATTGAAAAACAACACTTTGTATTACATTTAACAACAAGAACAACTTTGTATTACATTTAAATGTACAAAAATATATTTACCAACAATTATAAATTATAAAAGTATAAAAAAGACCGACTGTGAACAAACAAAATGTACTTAAATTCAATTATAGATATATAATTCAATATACACATGTAAGTATACATATTTCAACTCGTCTAGGACCTTTCATTTGATAGCCATGTTAATGTATTTGGAAATTAAAAAAAAATACGGTCATCACATTAACTTTTTTTAAAAATAAATTGCCTATGACGGGCCCGTTGGTCTAGTGGTTAGACACCCTGTCCGCTAACCGATGGGTCGTGAGTTCGATTCCCACCAAGTGTCTGGGTGTTATTTATCTATATAAGTATGAATTTACAAAAAAAAATGTATATAAGTATTAGTAATCTGGTTTCCGTAGTATACAGGCTCTGCCTAGATTGGGATCACTTGACCGTGACCGTGCAATATGTCACTCCCACAAGTGAGACGAATCTAAAAACATATTATTATTATATTATTATTATTATATTATAAGTCAAAATTCATCAAGTCCTTTAGGCTGTAGGTCGTGCCAAAAAATATACATACATACATAGTTTACATACTTACATACGAGTATAACCCTCCTTCTGAGGCAGTTGGGCAAAAATGCAAATATTTGACTGCCGTGGGACCTACCTGGATCTGGTCTTTGGCTGGCCACCGATCAGCCATCACCCTTGTGTTCATACATTTATTGCTACGATTTTGATCTTACAAAGAAAAAAACGGAGTATACCTTCTAGCAGTTGGTTAATTTTTAAACACATATCATAACACTATCGAGAGCAATTTCATTGAAACAACACTTCGTAACTGCATGTAATAATTATTTGACGTTTACTAAATAAGATAAAAAGAACTGTACAGCAATATTGAATACCAAGTCACGATGAATCGTCCGTAAGACTACATCTGCATCGCGCACGCAACAGCTGTTTTGGAATAAGCAAATAAGAGATTGGTCTGTATCCTTGGATTATACTTATAATATAACATTTGTGTATATACTTTCATTGTCAATGTGGTGAAAAAATTGGCGCTATGGTTAACGAGTTTATGGTAAATATTTTTTTTATTTACGCAATTAATACATATTAAAATGAAACTACTTTTACCGATTATTTCAATAATATGAATGAATGACATAATTTAAGCTGTTTAACACCTCAAACCTCCCGTGATCATGGTTGCAGTAAAATATTACGAATACATTTCAAAATATAATTTTAGTAGCTAATTATGTTCCGAGGCAACACATTCATTTAATTTTGATCATAAACTAAATAGCATCATGTATAATATACTTTGCACCTTACCTGGCTTGCTGCTACAAGCTTGAACAACTCTTAGACCAGGTTTGCCACTATAAAAACAGCTATAAAAGAACTCTCTTAATTATCTTATTAGTTTGTTTATAAGATGGATTGCGTCGTTGGAAACACCTGTGTTAAACTCAAACGCATTAGTTCCGTTGCCATTCCTATCGATATTATAGCGATAAGAAATTGTGTGTGTATTTGTAATATTTTCTATGCAAATATAAATTTGCACAAATGTCCCAAAAACGTGTAGGTTTTTTGAGTAGGTATACACCATAGGTATATGTAGTTGTGGAAGTTAACTTCTCAGTTTATGTCCATTTTTAACCGACTTCAAAAAAAGGAGGAGGTTCTCAATTCGTCTGTATATATTTTTTTTTTTTTTTCTATGTATGTTCGCGCATAACTCTGGCAATTATGAACCGATTTGAAAAAATCTTTCTTCCATCCATTCTTTAATCCGTTAATTGGGTCCCATAAAAAAAATATTGCTTAGTAATAAGTAGTTCCTGAAAAAACAATAATGGTGACTGCGCACTGAGACCTGCAAGAAAGCCTATATAGATGACGTTTTAGTCGCTCGGACTCGCTCGGTCGGACAAAAATGGTCATAACTCTGGCAAATATTTACCAATTTCAATGATTCTTTTTTTATTCGAAAGAAGAAACCACTGTATTGAATCTGTATGAATTTTATTACAAACGGATAAGAACTTCCTGGAGGACCATGAACGATGTGGAGGAATTTATCTGGTAAAAACCATAAAACTGATGTTCTCCATTACATTGCTCTGACAATTATGAACCGATTTCGATGACTCTTTTTTTATTCGAGAGAGTAAACTACTATGATGTTTCCATGCAAATTTCATTACGACCGGATATTTTTTTTCTGAAGAAACATGAATTATGTAAAACTATGTAGACGATAATGTGATCATAACCTACGTAGATAATTTTACGGTTTTCGATGGTTCAATCTTTATATATGAAAATATCACTAAAAAGTTTAAAATAAAATCTTTTTTAAAAAAAATTGAACCGACTTCAATATCACTGAAAAGTATAAAATAATTTAAATATTATTGAAGTTGGTGCCAAATATACACAGCAGGTACGCTAACACCAACTTCAATAATATTTAAATTATTTTATACTTTTCAGTGATATTGAAGTCGGTTCAATTTTTTTTTAAAAAGATTTTATGTTTGTTATGTTTATATGTATAGAAATGAATAGCTGTTCGGAAGTCTCGCTTAAACTAAGAAGCGGCTTGACCGATTTAAATATTATATTCGCTCTAATCCAGCGGTGGTTATCAAGAAAAGAATTGGCGATAACGTAAAAAAGCGAGGGCGAATTTTCGAAAATTATGTTTGCTTTTTATAATGTTCCATAAAATTTCCATTTAAAAAAGTAATTCCTGTAATTTATATTGGTTTTCAAACAAAATTGGTCAATACAAAGTTCAGTTAGATAGATATTTATAAAACTACTGTATCAATTTCATCGTGGATATAGATACATTTTATCACACCGCTTACCCTGTTTTGAATAATAAGCTTGAAGATCCAAATAAAACTTGTGACAATAACATGGACGAATGTATGTTGCGTGTCTACAACACATTGGCCTATTTTTCGAAACTCAATAGGCAGGTATACAGGGTTACTGCGAATATTATAAGAACTAGCTGACCCACGCAGCTCCGCCTGCGCTATTTTTACGTTAACTAAACTTTGAATAACAGACATTCGCATCGAATACATAACCTCATTTTTTATAGTCGGTTAAAAACTGGGACCCGCTTTTTACTTGCTTTCCGAAGCATGGACCCATTTAGTTCAAATGGCGTTAAACGGTCACCCATCTATTTAATGACCTTACCTAACGTTGCTTAACCCGATCGATTACAAAACCTTGATAACAACCCTCTGTGAGTGTTCCCTTACTAATATTTATTATATTTTATAGAAAAATTGATAAAATCGGACCAAGCGTATAACCATGTACCCGTTTTGACTTTAATCCCCTCTCCCAAAAGAACCGTGCTAGATTACGGGACAAAAAGAATCCTATGCCCTACCTCGTAGTGTAAGAGGCACGAAGATTATTTAATCTTTAGCATAATATTATATCATATCGTCAAATACACAAATTAAAAGATCACCATAACTAGACAGTAACGAGAATAATAATAAATAACTTACAAGTTTAATTCTTCAAACCGTACCGTACTGTTATCCTGACGAACGTAGACCGCTGACTGTCCCGTGACCGCTGTATGAATGTCCTTGTTTTTTTTTTTTTTGTATGAGTAGTACTGTTGGCCGCAGATGGCCATTACAGCTTCACCGGACAAGAGGGCGAGCGCTTTGAGCGCTCCAGCCCGGAAAGGTAGGTAGCGACTAGCTCAAGGGCACCTCAGGGAGGCACGGCCTCGGCTTGGGCTGCCGCTTAGAGAGTGTGAGTTTACCACCGGTTCACAACGCGCTCCCGCTGAGAAGAACCGGCAAGAAACTCAGCGAGGGGATGCATGTCGAGGTCGCATGCGTACGACCCTTCGGCCTCGCCGGCGAGACCGGTGTCTGTGTGTAGGTGTGTGTACGACTCGTGACGTCGTTGTCGGTGTTGGTGTTGGTGTTGTGTCATGGTCCAGGAGGACGGACATCGGGTCGGGTGGGTCGAGCAGTACATGCCGCGGACGGCGGCGATGTACGGTAGGTCGACGATCTGAGGGACCGGGACCAGGGTCGGGGTCGGGGATATAGTCGGCAGCGGCGCCGATGAGCGGGTTCGGGTGGACGCAAGCTTTTTCAAAGTAATGTTAGGACATTTCCTTGAAAAATTTGCGGATAGGGACTAGACCGAAGTCGGAATGAAGGTCGACATTCCGCATGTACCACGGGGCACCGACGGCATGTCGAAGGAATCGGTTTTGAATAACCTGGAGGCTATTGATGTGGACGGGAGCCGCGTGTGCGAATACGGCACTGGCGTAAGTTAGGATGGGACGGATGCAGGTTTTGTAAAGTGTCAACTTATTCCTAAGCGACAGTTTACTCCGCCTGCAGATCATGGGGTAGAGCCGGCCGAGGACGAAGGCCGCTCGGTTGCGTACTGACCGTATATGCGGTCCAAATGTCATGCGGGAGTCTAGGGTGACGCCTAGATATTTGACCTTTTTGGTCCAAGGGATGGGACGCCCATAGAGGGTGATCTGACCTAAACGACTACTGGGATGGCCCGCAGTGTGGGATCTGGTGCCCCGGGAGAAGAACACCGCGGCGCTCTTTTCCGGGTTCACCGCGATGAGCCACTTTTGGAACCATTCGCCTAGGGCGTTGACGGCGACTTGAAGAGTGCGCGTCAGGAAAGCCTTATTTCTGTGTGAGAAATATAGTGCGGTGTCGTCCGCATATAGGGCAAGTTGCACCCTGTCCGAACGAGGGATGTCGTTCGTGAACAGGCTGAACAGGAGTGGAGAGAGCACAGAGCCTTGAGGGACTCCGGCCTGAATAGGGTGGGAAATGGATCGCGCACCTTCGACTCGATATCGAAAAGTGCGATTCCTGAGAAAGTCTCGTATGATGAAAACCAGACGGTCTGGCACGCCCATGAGGTAGAGCTTGTGAAGCAAGCCATTGTGCCAGACCTTATCGAATGCCTTGGCGACATCGAAGAATAAAGCTCCGGTGTATTTAGGTCTGGGCTGGTTGAGCCCGGAGAGGACGTGCTCCGTGATGCGGTGCACTTGATGGACGCAAGAGTGTCCGGCTCGAAAGCCGAACTGCTCGTGTATGAGTATGCCCTTCGAGATGACAAATTCTTTGAGTCTTGCGAGAAGCAAGCGCTCGTAGAGTTTGCCCAGGGCGCTAAGGAGACTTATGGGGCGGTAGCTCGTGGGATCGTCACATGGCTTACCGGGTTTGTGAATGCCGATGACGTCTGCTTCTTTCCACTCCGAAGGGAATATAGCGTGCGTCATTGAAGATGGCTACCAAGAGATAGATCAAGTGGTAGGGAAGGATTTTTTGTACGCGGTTCGAGATGCCGTCTGGGCCGGGGGCTTTCTTAGGCTTAAGGCCTTTGATGAGGTCTTCCACCTCGGAATGGGTGACCGGGGTGAGTGTGTCGGATGGCGGGGCAGAAACCCTGCGCTCTACTTCCCTATCTACGTGATCGCGATGGGGTGGGTCGGAAACTGTGACACTAGGAGAGCATTGTCTCTCTAGAGTCTGCGAGGACCTCGGCTTTTTCCTCGTCGTCAAAAGCTGGAGGGGCGCCTGAAGGGCGGGTCAGGGGAGGCATGGTGGCTACCGTGTCGGACTTGAGAGCCCTCGCTAGCCGCCAGTAGGCTTGGTGAGAGGGAGTAATACCCTCGAGAAAACCATCCCACTGGTCCCCCCGGAGTTCCACGATGCGGTTCTTTACGTCCCTCTGTAAAGCGCGCATGTGGATCCGGTTGGCTTCGGTGGGGTAGGAGTCGTGAGCGCGGGTAGCCGCGTTTTTGGCTCGGACCAATTCTTTGACGTCGGCCGGCAGTTTGAAGCGTTGGACATAAGGGTCCACCGCTTCAACCTGCCGGGAAGATTGGCTGATGGCCGATTGGAGGTTGTCAGTGAAAGCACTGACGGCTTGTTCGGTGTCCTGAGGGGACGAGAGTGGACAGGGATACGAGAGAGCTGTGGCGTGTCGGCATTGGCCAAGCAGGTGCTCAGCCGCTGCCAGTCCACCACAGTCTTCATGACTGGTTCCGGTGAGGGAGGTGGTCCGAGCTCCATGAGAACGGGACGGTGGTCGGAGTCTAGTTCATGGAGCACTTCTAAGGAGCGCAGCCGAAGCGTTACGTTCTTCAGAAGTGCCATGTCTAGGATATCGGGACGGTGGCCAATGTTGATGGGAAAATGGGTGGGGCGCATTGGAGCAATGACGTCAAAGTCGAGAGTATCGACTAGAGCGTCGAGGCGCACGCCGTTATAATTGGTGGTGTGACAGTTCCACCTGACGTGTTTGCAATTAAAGTCGCCGCAAAGGATGACGGCGCTATCCATGTCAAGAAGTGCTTCGATGTCACTTCTGAGAAGTTGCTTGTCTGGTGGAAGGTACACCGAGACGAGAGTGACAGGGGGATGACCCGAGAGAGAGAGGCGGCAAGCCGAGGCCTCGATATTGGTGAGCGCAGGGGCATCGAGTGGAATGCAGTGCAAGGATTTCCTATAATAGATGACAGTGCCACCTCCGCGGGAGGCAGTTCTGTCATTTCGCACGAGATGGTAGTTGGCGATGTTGGGACTCCTATGAGCGGGTTTGAGGAATGTCTCTTGCACTAGCATGACGTCAACTTGGTGATCCCTAAGGAATTCACTAACTTGATCGCGTTGAGGAGAGAGGCCGTGGGCGTTGAAAAACGCCAGGCACAAGGAGCGGGGCTTGATGCGTTTTGGGTGTAAATCCATTGATCAAGGATAAGATTGGGTGGTAGGGACCACTGACAGTGAGCTGAGCACGCTCTCGTGCTCGACAAGGGCCATGGTGCGTTCGTAGTCGTTTTTGGCGACTCGAAGCTTTTGCGCGAGGGCGCGGATGGCGGCAATGTTGAAATTGCTCATGGTGTTACGGATCAATTGGATGTCCGACACCAGGGTGTTTGGTGCTGAGGGCACTGGGGTGAACCCGGCATGAGGCGCCGGGGCGCTAGTCGCAGGGTGCATGGGCGCGCTGGGAACATGGGTGTTCCATGCGTTGGGACGCGGAGCAGGGGGCACGGGACGGTTGAGCCGTGGGTCGCGGAGCGCAGAAGGCGCGACGCCTTGTGGACCTGGGTGTAGGCCATGAGGAGCCTGCAGCACGGAGGGTGCCGAACCTGACGGGACTAATTTTTGCGCAGAAGGCGCAGGAAGAGCAGGGGGCCCGGGCACAATGGGTGCCGAAAAGATGGGCGCAGTGGGCGCTGGGTTCCTGGGCGCACGGAGACCGTTGCGCCTCGCCACTCGGCGATTCCTCTTTGGGGCCTTCGAACATCCGCGATAATTCGCGGGGTGTCCGACGGTCCCGCAGAGGACACAGCCGGGAGGCTCGGTCGCGGTCTCCTGCCTGCGAGAGCAGGTGGATGTCGGGTGGTCCCCGATGCATTTAACGCATCGGGGAGTGGCGTGACAGTTACGAGCCGAGTGGCCGTATAACTGGCAATTGTGGCACTGACCGGGAGTGCCACGTTTGTGGGGGGCTTCGACATAGAAACCCCCGGTGAGGTCTAAGAGATGAGACAAGTCGAAAATACGCTTGCCTTCGGGGGTACGGTCGAGAATGACTGACACCATACTGTAAGGGACCTTGGGACCGCGGCCACTCGCCATGCGGTGGACTTCGTGGGCGGGGAATCCTTGGGACTGAAGGTCCTCAAGGATGAGAGAGGGCTCGAATTCCTTAGGAACTCCCCTAATGACCACTCGAAGGGTACGGTCCTCTTCGAGGGTGTAAGTGTGGAAGGAGATCTTCTCCTTCCTCAGATGGGACGTCAGTTGACGGTGGTCGTCGGACGTCATGGCGGACACACTGATACCGTTGGCCGTGTTCGAGGCCTTGGTGTATTTGATGTTTTTCGCTTTAAGAGCGTTAGTGACGCGCGGCCATGCGGCTTTGTCCTGTATAATTACAGGAGGAGGTGGGCGGGGCTTGCGGCCTTCGGGTTGGCTCACCGGGGCGGCTGAAGCGCGCGGAGTGGGTGAGGTGCGAGGGGACGGAGAGGCACTCAGGGAGTTTGGGGAGGACGCACAGGCCTCCTCCTCAACACACTGGTGCTTAGACGGGCGCTGGTCCCGGGGTTGACGCACCCGTTTCTTATCGCGGACTAGCGTCCATTCGTCCTCCGAGGAGGAGATGGGACGCTTGGCGGACTCGAGTTCGACCTCCATGTCCGAGGCTGACTGAGGGTCGGCCTCGAACCCCGGTGGAGGGAACTGGGTTGGCACATCTAGGTGCGCCGGGGTGGGCTGCGGCGAGATAATCACGGCGGAGGGTGGCGGGGTAAGCGCCGCTGGGGTCAGTGCGGTAAACGCAACGGTGGGCTGCGACTGAAGGTCGGGTGGGGTCGGCGAAAGGGTATCGCTCGAGGTGGCGGCGGCATTCATGGCCGAGATTAACTCCGTCAAGATCGTCGGATACTTGACGGAGATAATCTCCACCAGCCTCACCGCAAATTCGGGAGGCACTTGGGAGAGTGCGGGGGACGACATTTTTCCGTCCGAAGGGAAACTCTCCGGACGGAACACGGGTGAGTGATGCTCCCCGCCGGCAAGGCGGGGAGTGGGTGAGTGCCTAACGTGTGGCCCTAGTGTGTGGGTGTGTAGCCTAACAGCCCCGGGGCAGAGGATAGGAGACCGGCAAGCCGGCGGTTCAAAACCAAACAGCACCCAAGGAATAGGAAATAGGAGGCGGAAGGGTTGGGAGGGCGACGAGATCGACTAGGGGGTCACTCCCAGGGCCGGTTGCCTTGATCCCGTCCGATTTGCCGTTTCCTGAAGGGAACCGGCGAGCGCTCGGGTCACGCTCCGCCTAGGTGCGTTAACACCGCAAGGATCCCCTAGGCGACCACTAAAAACACGTGGTTTTTAAAACGCGAAATGACTGCTTTGTTATTTGGAAACAGGAACCTGTTTTCAAGTAACAAAGAGTCACGGGCGGGTGCGCGCGACGCAGGTGTGCGGCGCGCAGATGGCCGGGCGAGCAGGTAGCCAGCGGCACAAGCCGCGGCAGTCCAAGCACGCAGCGGGTCGGTGGGCCGTCACGAAGCGACGGCGGTGACGCCTGGCGGCGAATCTGGGAACACAAACACACAGAGCGTGAGAGAGCGTAGCGAGTGCGCACGTCCGATCGGGACCGGACCGCGCGGCGGAATGACCGAATGTCCTTGTCTCAGCTTGCACCGCGTTTATATAGGCACACCGGCTGGGGTGCTAACACGGCCCTCCTGCACAGGTGCCTGCCCTCAGGCACCATGAGCTTGAGTGAGCCAGATACAGTGCATATCAACTTTCTGTAAAACATAATTTTGCATTACAACATTATCCAGACATTACTAGGACACTGTAGTTTCCTCTATACATTGTGCTCACATTGTCAAAATGTAGCTACAAGACTACATGCCCTAATCAAATGACACAGTATATGTCACCAAGACACTATAGCATTCTCCGCCATTACGCTCCCACTTGTAATGTAGATACACAACTACATTGTCTTAAATGACAGCACACGTCACCAAGACACTATAGCATTCTCCGCCATTGCGCTTGCAATGCAGATACGCGACTACATTGTCTTAATGAAATGTTGCAGTACCTATATGTCACCAAGACACTGTAGCTATCCCTGCTATTGCGCTTACACATTGTCGCAATACAGACATACACTACATTGTCCCGATGGGATGTTACAGTATATATCACCAAGACACTATAGCCTTCTCCGCCATTGCGCTCCCACTTGCAATGCAGATACACGACTACATTGTCTTAATGAAATGTAACAATATATATATATATATCCACAAAATATTAAAAACTCTTAATTAATAAAATTAACAAGGATTTAACTCTACTGAGATTCTTATTTATTATCATTAATAACTTTTAGATATAATTGAAAACTATTACCGCTATCAACCGTTCGGCCGTCCCCTAAACATAACCAGTAAAGTATTTTATAATGGTAAAGGTAGGTGCCGTCATTATACAAGTTATTATACCATTTCGTAAAACTAGTAGGTAGGTATTTGACGAAAATGCACATAATATAAATATTACCACGAAGAACCATTTTTTTCTAGTTCAAACGTAAACATTTTCAACACAATTTGCTTTCTACCTGCAAACTTTATAATTTTCTTTTTATCATGACAAATTACCAGGTTAATTTTAAAGCACTTCAATTATTTAAACAATAATTAATTATAGAAATTACGTGGATACATCACTACAACATGCGGTACGTATATTTGCAGTTATGAATACTCAGTTTGTTTCCGTTTCACAAACAATTACGATTATTAGATATCTACCAGATATGGGTAGTAGATTCCTTCATTAAGCACTTAATTATTCACTTTCTGTATTAACTTTAAAATGCTTTTAACACGGTCAAAAATATCAAAATTATATCAAAGGATAGACAAACACAAATATAGTAGTGCCTTAACGTGTTACAGTTTACACTTCACAAAAACAACAATCGCCGGTATTCGATATCTATTATATGTGGGAAGTAGATTCTATCATTAGGCACTTCTGCAACTATTCACTTTCTTTCTGTACTAAACTTTAAAATACTTTTAGCACGGTCATAAATATCAAAATTAAATCAAAAGATAGATAAACACATCTATAGTAGTGGGTTAACGTGATACAGTTTATAAAAACAACAATCGCCGATATTCGATATCTACTAGATGTGGGTAGTAGATTTTGCAATTAATCAGTTTCTATGTACTAACCATAAAAATACTTATAACCATTTAACATAAAAACAAAAGTATATTATATATAAGAAAAATAAAAAAAGCTATAGTTTGTGGGCTAACGAGTTACTTATCACACTTCTGATGTAAGAGGCACGACGATTATTTAAATCTTTAGCATAATATTATATCATATCGTCAAATACACAAATTAAAAGATCACCATAACTAGACAGTAACGAGAATAATAATAAATAACTTACAAGTTTAATTCTTCAAACCGTACTGTTATCCTGACGAACGTAGACCGCTGACTGTCCCGTGACCGCTGTATGAATGTCCTTGTCTCAGCTTGCACCGCGTTTATATAGGCACACCGGCTGGGGTGCTAACAGTAGTAAGATCTCAAATCATGCCAAGTTTCATTTGAATCCATTCAGTAGTTTCGGCGTGATGCTCAGCCGTGATACAGACAGACAGACAAAAATTAAAAAAAAATACATTTTCGGCCTCAGTATCGGTTATAGAATGCCCTCCAAATATAATTTTCAAAATATCTTCAATGTACAGAATTGGACCTGTTACAGTTTTATTATAAGTATAGATAGATATAGATAGATAATATGATACAAATATTTATGCGAAAATTACATTGAAGTGAAAAAAAATTTACGGATTATATCGTGGTTTATTTGAAATATTGATATAATCCGTAAAATTAGTTTCATTCCAAAATATGATACAGCTTAAGTAATTGTATACAAGAATAATTAATATGTAGTATTTCATATTTCGCCTTACAACGGTATGCAAATAATTATAATCTGGTGCACTAGGTTTAATAAATATAGAAAGGGACCAATAGTACTTAACCAATGGGACCAATGTATATTGTGTGTAAATAGGTTTGAGTGAACATCCTTTATAACACGCATTTTGTCCAACGTTTTATGTAGAAGTATATATGTCTATTTCTTTGACATACAGCCTAAAGGGCTTGGGATTCTGACTTACCTATAAGTCAGCTTTTTTCTTCCAAACATCTTAATATGGGCTTAGAATATATGGGTATCAAACAAATGAGACAAGTTGAAATATATTATATATTATGTTCATCCATTATATATCTATAATACGATTTACATATGTTTATTAGGATATTTTTTATTTTACAATTTATACTTGTTTATTGATATATAGGTACGAAATAGATGGATCTAGGAACACAGTATAAGTTTTTTTATGTATTGTATATTAGTAACATACTATATACTAACAAGTTCTAATGATAGTTCTAGAAGCTTCTAGAAAGATAACTAACGGCAAATAGAATCAACGGTCAGTATTCCCACAATTATTAAGGTTAACGGCCAAAATATGAGTGTTTTAATTGACTTTACGAGTCGCTTGGTTTAGGCTGACCGCATTTTAACTAGCTAATGCGATTAAAAATCGCAATTTGTGAGTGAAAATCGCGCGAGCATACTATGTCATATATGTGCATTCATATATGCATACTATGCGGATTAGTAAATCCGCATTCTATATTTGAAAGCAAAATATTAAACAAACTGTAAATTGGTTCATATTCTTAAATTTAAATTCAGTTTCAGTAAAACTGTTAAAGTAATATTTTCTTTCAGTTAAAATTGATTGCATAGATATTTTTGTACACGCTTTAGATAATAATAAGCCTCTGTTTTTGTTTTAAACATGTCAATACTTTGTTAAAGTTACGTTAAGTGTTAAATAAAATAATGGTTTTGGGGTTTGGATGGAAAAAAAATTAGTTATATTTTTTTTTATATTTCGATTTTTTTACTTTGTTTAATACTTAATGAAACCATTTATATATTGGAAATAACATACTAAGTACTAGGTGGTAGGTTCCTTGTGCAAGGAACCGTCCAATAGTGATTCTTCTGGTGTTGCTAGCGTCTATATGGTGCGGTGATTGCTTACCATCAGGTGGGCTACAAAAAAACTGCTGTAATACTAATTATATTACTAAATCTCACTAGTTTGATGTGAGTAAAAAAGGTTGATAACGCCACAGTACCTTTAAAAATCAAGGACTATTTCTTTCCTCCGTTTCGGGAACGAGATAGATGATGTATGGTATGAAAGAAAGTATGACTGAATTTAAAATTCATATCAGCATGGCAGTCTGCATTCATATGCAGCTAATTAAGGAAGTAAGTCTGGGTGACCGCGTCCAATGCCTTTTGTGGGTACATTTATGACAGAATGATACATTGTTGCAATACTAATTTGTGCCTAAAGTGATTTGATTAACCAATGAGTTATTACTTTTCGATAAGAAACATAGTGATTGCCTACTGCGCCAGAAGGACGACTATGTTTTATGAGTTTTTGTATTTACGTTTTGTATGATGTCTATTTATTAAGTACGGCCGTTCTTAATAAATAGACATACAGTCTAAACAGCATGATAGATTTTGAATGCCTTTTTTATTGTAAGACAATAAGGGTATCAAAATAAAGGTCATAACGAAACGAGTTGTAATAAAATATAGGTACATAATAATATTGCATAATCGTCATTAAATTGAATCCGTGTATTTGGTTTTAAATGTTATTTTTTAATTTGCTGCTGGTTTTTCTTCGTTGCATCAGGCACTTAATACAGCATTATAGTCTAATTTAAAATTTTATAGTGGTTTACTAATTTTAAAAGAATATTATTAATAAATTATTATTTTTTTTAACTGTTAAAGACAGAGATAAAATATAGCAAACGATTTTACAAAATTGGTAATGTTGCTGGTTTGATTATTTCTGAATAAAAACCGCTCAAGACTGTATCAGGCCTAATGTTAAGTACCTAAGTAATAACCATTGCCGCTGGACCACAATCCGTGACCGCTTCGTCATACTACGTGTGCTATCAATTTGCGTGACTATACCTTTTTTTTTAATTTTCGCAGTGCATTGTTTGAGTTCCAAGAACGATAGCAAAATAGTGTAGTTAGGATCGCAATCAACACGTGTGTTGGTGACGATAATTTATATGTACGTATAGGGAGGGTTGTAAGGTAATTAAAAAAAAAAATTAGAATCTAAAGGAGTTTTGGAGTCTTAAAAAGTGTACTTACCTCTATTTTTTTTTTCAAAGATGCCAATTCTTTGTTAGTGTTAAATAAAAATAAAACATGGTTTTTAATTATAAAGTGCGGATATTCATTAATTAATTAAAAAAATAAAATAAAGCTGAGCTGAGTTGAGCACATACCAAGACTTGTACTAAATTTTTTACCAAAGACCAAGACTTGTACTAAATTTTTTACCAAAGACCAAGATTTGTACTAAAATTTTTACCATTTCCCAGAAAATCTATGTTCAAAACGATAGTACTGAGTGGTTTAATTAACTTGTAAATCAACCAGTCTTTACCTTTAGTATAATCGTTTACTTATCATTAAAAATTAGTCACTTAATACGTACGTAATATTTTCTTTTATCTAATTAATATATTATTATCTACAGTGATATTGAATTCTGATAAACATAACTAATGTTATTTTGTTATCTTATGTACCTCTTTGCAAGAAGAAACACATGAATTCAAACGTATTCTATAAAAAGCAAAATAAACGCCAAACTATTTTTTTACGATAATAATTCAGGCTGAAAATTATATTCTCTCGTGAAAAAGGAAATATTTAACATTAACATCGCAATACATTCGATCTCAAACATACTTCATAGTGCGTGTTATCGACATGATTTGAGTTATAACATTAACTGTTATCGCGATAACGCTTGGTGCAAGGATAAAGTGGAGCACGTCAATTGGGCAGGATATCTCGTAGCTCCGAGCGAGGGGGACGTGTTCCTTGTAAATACAGAGAACAACCACATATTACTACAAGTAGGTCAATTCTTTAAGCACGTGTCCATTGGAGTCCAACAGGATCCAAATAATAATGGTAACTACTATTTTTTATTGTTATTTTTTCTGATTATTGGAGATTAACGCTTTTTTTTTTACGATCCCTATTAAATCATTTTTTTGTTTACTATTATTAACGGTTTTATACTTTGTCAGCTATCGGGTAGTGGCAAGGTCTAACCACTAGACAAACAGGCATGTCAACGTGTATGTAGATGGCGAGCTGGTTACCATGTTTTATTAAGGCACTAATTTTTATTTTAAAAAAGTCTCAAAATTGTATTATCTTTAGCATTTGCGTAATTTGTTGACGATTTTGTTTAGTTTTATTTATAAAAGACAAACGTATAGTTGTAGATATATTATGTTTCAAATCATATAGGTTGAAACAGTATACACACAGTGACGGGTTATGCCGGTCAATGTTTTTTTCTTTTTTTATACTCTGTGTAGGTTAATAATGCGTGTTTGGTTACATATCATAACATAACAAACGAAAATGTATTTAAAATTAAAGAAATATCACCCATATGCCATATAAGCTATAAGGTTGCGATATATTTTTTTATATTCTTCATCCAATTTGCACTGCACGGCACTGCAAGTCTCGGGTGACAAGTGGCAACATGTCACCCGAGACTTTAGTAATTAAGTCACTTGAGCCCTGCAATTTTACCCACCCCCTATAGCGCCCTCCACGCCGGAACATCAAATTTCTGCTTGACGGCAAAGTATCTGGAATGGATCAAGAATCAAAAAATAACTTATATTTACTTCTATAATCAAGTAGCGTTGCTTCACTGAGCTGGTCTTTATCTATTTACAATTATATCGGTATCGGTAAACAGTTTCCATTCTGGACCCTTTTTTATTGACACGGTGAAAATCTTCAAAAGATCCCGGGAGCTGTGGGGGATTTTTACCCACTAAACCCCCGCGGTTGTCGAATCGGCACATGAGACTCCAGGTCTCTCCGGTGGGTTCTGCTCCAGGAGCCCCTCAGTGCCTTGCCTTTGAGCCCGCCGCCGGGGGGCGCATTGTAACCCCCCGGGAACCTGACATGGTGCTCACGGGGACGGGGGTCGCAACCCCGCCGCCGTCCTCCTCGGAGTCTTCATTAGAGCTCACAAAATTAATAACGGAAATCAACTTTACACTGGTTATCAAGTAAAAAATTGCACATCATAAGTGATCTGACGTTAATTGATTATTCTGATAAGTAATATTATGTTTTATTTTTAACCTTTAATAAATTTTAATTAATTTACTCTTACGGAATATATCGCGCTTTATTTTTCCTGACGTTTCGAATGCTTTGCAACACCCATGGTCACGGGCGGACTATTTATTTTATTTTTATATTTTTTTTTACACACAATAATACTACAGGAAAACGGAAAGAAGAAAGTATAGTACAAAGGCACAGGTTATTTCTAAAGAAATCATCAAAGCATTTCATCTAAAAGGAATTCGTATTCTGCATTCCCAGCAGATCCTTCACAACTCCTGTAATTTTCGTAAAATGTTCACACATTTTAGGTGAATCATACTCGATTCATTTATTAGCAATATTTAGCAGACTCATATATGGTGTTAATGCTGCCATACGAATAAAACTTGAAACGTAACTTACTCATATTATGATTTACCGAAAGTGGTATTTTTAGAGACCATCAGTACGTTTGTGTTGGTCCTTTTCCATGGTATAACGTTTTATTAGACTAGGTCATAGGTACTAGTACGGCGGCGACTCCGAGGAGGACGGTGGCGGGGTTGCGACCGCCGTCCCCGTGAGCACCGTGACAGGTTCCCGGGGGTACTACAATGCGCCCCCCGGCGGCGGGCTCAAAGGCAAGGCACTGAGTGGCCCCTGGTGCAGACCCCACCGGAGAGCCCTGGGGTCCCTTCTCTCATGTGCCGATGCGACAGCCGCGGGGGTTTTAGTGGGTAAGAATCCCACATACCCTGGTCGAGCCCCATAGCTCCCGGGGATATTTGGAAGATTTGCTCCACGTAAAAAAACAAAAAAATGGTCATAGGTACTATTGCAGTATCAAATTTTCTGCTGCCAAGCAGCACTGTGAAAACATTACCGTATTCGGTTGTGAAGGTCACAGTGGCTGGTGACTTATTAAACAATTTCGAAAATAAGATAAGCAACTCAAATCTGGCGGAAATGTATTATGTAGTTATAACACTAACAAGAATTTAGATACCATAAGCAGTTTTATCGGAAGATAGTGGCAAATATCATAGAACAAATATGGATAGTTAACTAGAACAATTAAATTTTATCACTTTGATAAAACGATAGTATGAAACATTTACCGCACTATAAACAAATTTCTGCCTCAGAATTTATGTTAGAATTAGATTAGAAATAAATAAACTATAAAATTTGTTATTACCACATATTAAGCCTTTGGTTAACGTACTTACATCTACTCGTAATGTCAATACAACAGTTTAATTACTATGAGCATCGATATAATATATAAACTAGATAAACATTCACGAACAAAATGACATCTAAAATGTGGTCGCGGAGTTTGCAAACTTATCTGTGCTGTTGGCGGAAACGTGAACTAACGATTTTATAATGATAATGACTAGTAGTTTGACAGTTTCATATAGACAGTAGTGACACTCCTATCGGCAAAAATAAATTTGTCAGTATGTGGCTTGTAAAGAAATAGCGACACAAAGGCGCTATTTCTCGCTACCACTTTTTGAATCGTGACACCAAATCTAGTAAATATATTATGTCGATGAATATGAGGGTTGTAGACTTAATCATATCGAGACTGAATGTTTTATCAAAGCACAAGTCAAAATGCTGGAACTAGAAAACTTGATATTATGACTGTAGGTTCCTCATATAATATAAACTTTATAAAAATAAACATTTTTGTACTAATTAATAAAATCTGTTCTTTTTCAGACGAAACTCTTCAGCACCAAATCAAATGACTTTGAATTAGAAGCTTTAGAAGTACACAACGAATACAGGTCTGATCACGGAGTAGCACCACTCATCCTCAACAAAGAAATTTGTAAATACAGTCAAAAATGGGCAGACGATCTTGCGAAGAAAGACGCTATGGCATACAGCCTAAACCAAGATTACGGAGAGAGTATCTATTGTGGCTGGACTGCGGATCCTAACACTAAGATCAAAGCCAGAGATTGCGTTGACAAATGGTACAGCGAAATCAATGAATATTCTTTTGGGAAAGAACCAGAAGTTCTTACCTGTGGACACTTCACACAAATAATCTGGAAGAACACAAGGGAACTAGGTATCGGCAGAGCTAAAAGCAAATCTGGAAAAATTTACGTCGTTGCAAATTACTACCCACCTGGAAATTATAGCGGGCTATTCAAGAAAAATGTACTACCACCTGGTGCTAATCAATTTAGAACTGGTTACAACAATTCTCCAAGAGAGTCGAACAATAATTTAAGTCCACCGTCACCAGGTCAAAGAAGCAGTAAGAATCTTACCGATATAGCTTCAGATTTGGTGAGTAGATTCAAATCAACTTCTATTTCAAGTGAAAAGTTTGAAGATGATTTTTTGAATGCCCACAACGAATACAGAGCACAGCATGGTGTCCCACCTTTGGAGTTAAATAAGAAACTTTGCAAATATGCCGAAGAGTGGGCTAAAATTATAGCAAAAAAAGGCAGAACGGAGCATAGGGACCAGAATGATTATGGTGAAAACATATTCTCGGCTTGGTCCACTGATCCAAGTTTCACAGTTTCAGGAAGAGATCCTGTAGATAAGTGGTATAGCGAAGTAAACAACCACAAGTTTAATAAGGAACCCACTGATCTGAATTCAGGCCACTTCACACAAGTCATTTGGCAAGACACCAAAGAGCTTGGCGTTGGTATAGCGAAGTCCAAAGATGGCCAAATATATGTAGTTGCATATTATTCACCTCCTGGAAATGTGATAGGCAGTTTCGCTACCAAAGTAAAGCCGCCTATTTATTGATTTTCATACACATTCCTACCAAAGAAAGATTCCTTAGCATTTTATGATTGTAATATCCTTACAAAATAGTTTTAGATGTTTTATTTATTTTTAATATACAATAAACAATTTCCAATATATTGTGTAAATACATACTAAGGTTATTTTATTGTTGCGTATGTTATTGTGTTCGGTTCTTTTCAGTAACGTAAGTTACTTTAATTTGGTATTAGATGCGATCGAAAAAAATATCTGAGCTACATCGATATACTATAATAGTAATGTTTATATAAAACATAGTATATATATATGATAGCTTACAAACCAGATAAACTTAAGTATTACCGGTACCTAGTCACTTAACGAATTTGCTTAATATGTTTCGTCATTAAGTTGTTCTTGTTATTTCACTTCGCCAAAAGGCAGGCAAAGGTACTGGGGACCATACAGCCTTGTCTTCTTCTTCTTTTACAAAATTATGGCTTCCATCAATTATTGATGATTTCGCCAGTCTCAAGTATTATATCAATTTCAAAATAAATTATATTAATAATTATAATGAGAAAACCAATATTGGAAAATTTGAGTTTTTGTTGGAACCAAATCCTGGCCTGGTGTCTATTTGTATTTCTGATCGCTATCAAATCGTCACTATATTATTTTGAAGCATGATTTTTTTCGGACATTATTATATCGTTTTTTGTCCGTGGTACCACCAATAGTACCACCAGTGGTACCACGGACAAAAATAATTGTCCGTGGTACTACTGGGGGTACCACGGACAACTCCGTGGTACCACCAGAAATAAATTAATTATATTTCAATAATATTTTACTATTTTCGTTCATTTTGTAATCGTTTACTTGGTATCTGGGTTGGACTGTTTGTATTGCACAACATTACACATTTACCACCTACACATAGTACCACCAGTGGTACCACGGACAAAAATAATTGTCCGTGGTACTACTGGGGGTACCACGGACAACTCCGTGGTACCACCAGAAATAAATTAATTATATTTCAATAATATTTTAGAGCTAACAGGTTTATAGTAGAAGTACCAGGGAAGCATAGGGCATAAGGAAGAGTCCTCAACCACAAGAGTCCACCTCCAATACAATTTCCAATGTGATTTTTAACTTCGTCCAGAATATACCTACTGGGGATGTGGTATCTATTGAGTAGTAGTACTAACATATTTATAGCAGAAGTACCAGGGAAGCACAAGATACAAGGTGATATATCGCCTCTTGATACATCCGTTACCCTCCCGGCCCTCACCTCTTAATTCGCGACACCAATCAAAACCAGTAAGCCAGACATACTCTGGATATCACAAGACGTGAGGACTCCTCCATAAGTCCTATGCTAACCTGGTACTTCTACTATAAACATGTTAGGTCTGAACCACGTTCCTATGCTCACACAAGATAAGGCACAAGATTATGCACCTGCTATTTTATGCTACCCTAGTACTTCCGTAATAATTTATCGAATTTATTACTCAATACCACATCTATAGTATATTCTGGTTCTAGTATTTAGAAATCACATTTTTGAAATTTCATGTGTAATGTTGTGCAATACAAACAGTCCAACCCAGATACCAAGTAAACGATTACAAAATGAACGAAAATAGTAAAATATTATTGAAATATAATTAATTTATTTCTGGTGGTACCACGGAGTTGTCCATAGTACCCCAGTGGTACCACGGACAATTATTTTTGTCCGTGGTACCACTGGTGGTACTATTGGTGGTACCACGGATAACAAACGTATTATATGGCCTTATGATGAAATAGGAATGTACTTTTAATTTAATTACTGTGTTAGTGTTCCGATTCATAAAAAAGCTAGAGTTTCTAACTATTACAAGAACGGATCTGTCAAGTTCTTTCACGTTTTGGCTGCAATTATTACAACCTTTTTTAGATAAGCAGCTTGTTTGCCTGATGGTAAGCGACATGCCTGCCTATAGACAGCTGCACTGCACTGCCGCTCGTCACCCGAGGTATTAGTTATGGTTTTCTGTTTGGAAATTTTTCCAGCTACGGTATCCCAGTATCTCGCAATACTTAGTCATTGCTGCTTGGCGGCACCATATCTGACAAAGCCATAGTACCCACCTGGACGTTCCCTTGCAAAGACCCAGCTAGTAAAAAAAACCTTAGCTGAATCAAAATTTGTACCTAACGAATTGTTTACTTAATCTGAAATAACAGCGCCATTTCTGGCAAAGCAAAATACCAAAAAAGAAACTCCGTTCCAAGTCAATAAGACACGCCGCAATTTTGCATTACACCGAGTTTTTAATAAGAATAGTAATCAATCTTCTCTATTTAATTTATCCTCTGCAATTCACGGTACTAAATTATCGAGGCTTCCAGGAGGCCATCGGATATGGCAGGGGGTAATTTCTGAATGGAGTTAAAATGTTGGTCTCACTGTTAATATACGACTAAAACTAAATCAATAATTGTAGGTGGCAAAGCTTTAATTTCTCGGGTTGACTGGGTCCAACTTGGGATCCCTCCCAAGTGGGACCTCAGTTCTCATACCTTACAGTGATGTAGTTAAAAATGTAGGAGTTCTAATTGTCCGAACGCTGTCGTGGGCTCCACAAGTTGCAGAGATTAGCAGGAAGGTGTTTGCTGTTGCAAGATCGCTTAGGCGACTACGTAGTTTTTTCATTCGTCATTCATCATCGGTAAAATGTCCGGAAATGTCCCTATCGCAGAACCTGGGCTAGACCCGGTCGTACAGCAAACTCGGGTGTTCAACGCAACGTTAAACCTTGAAATGAACTTCAAGTACTTCAACCTGTAGGTAGAAAATACTTGATAAAAGAAAGACTTCAACCCGGTAGAGGAATATCTTCAGCCCGATAGAAGAATATCTTCATCATCATCATCATCAGCCGGAAGACGTCCACTGCTGAACATAGGCCTCCCCCTTAGAACGCCACAATGAACGACAATTGGCTATTTGCATCCATCGGTTACCTGCGACGCGCACAATGTCGTCTGTCCACCTAGTGGGAGGCCTGCCAACGCTGCGTCTTCCGGTTCGTGGTCGCCACTCGAGAACCTTTCTTACCCAGCGGTTATCGGTTCTTCGAGCGATGTGGCCTGCCCATTGCCACTTCAACTTGCAGATTCTGAGAGCTATGTCGGTGACCTTAGTTCTTCGGCGGATCTCCACATTTCGGATTCTGTCGCGCAAAGAAACTCCGAGCATAGCTCTCTCAATGGCTCGTTGTGTGACTCTGAAATATATCTGAAATATATATAAGAATATCTTCAGACGGGTAAAAGAACCCTGGAACGCCACATAAGCGTTCCTGTAGTTGCCACTTTCTAACACGACACCCTGCAGACCAGCTTTCAGTTGGTGGACGCTGCCGCATTAAGAGACTAGTACAGGAAGATAATAACAAAATAAGCCAGGAGAATACAAATCCTCCTGGTTGAAGCACAGACCTAAATGGTACCTATTACAAATAAAAAAACAATTAAAATACTACAAAAGCTTTAAAAAAATATTAAACAGCTCAGCAGTGATAACTGGGATCTCATCACTATAATATACTGTTATAAGAATACTTTAACTTGGAAATAATTTAAAACACGTCCGTAACTTATTTCACTACAGACTGCTAGGTGCCCAGCTTGGATGGTGTACGACTTGACAATCGGCTAACTTAAAAACGAAACTTGTAAACAGGAACGTCTTCCAACTTTCTCGACTCCGCCTACTTGTGGCTTAGCAACTAATGTTCCTTTGTTCCTGCTTTGAACCAACTTGTATGTACTTGATACTAGTCCTGAGCTTAAGCCGCACGTAACCACGGTCTTTTTTTATTATACACCCTCTGTTGGAAATGCCTCAGGTAATCATACGGTTAACCTATGGTTCTACTAATGAAGATTACCCACTAAACTTGATGAAGCTTTCATCACTTATTCGCTAAGAATGCTCTATAATATTGATATGCCAATCTGAGATGATGACGATTTTAAAAAACTTTTACAACGCCTGACAAAAATTGCTATGCAATTATTAGTCCCCAGCGCTCAGTATTGATATACAGGCATTGTAAATATATACTTAAAATAAATTGTAATGCCTGTTCATTACAATTTATTTTAAGTATATATATACAAATCCAATTCTGTACATTGCAGATATTTTGAAAATTAATTTTGGTAAGCATGGATCGAACCTGCGCACCTCGTTTCCAAGGCAAGCGCTCGCCCACTGAGCTGTTACAGTTTGAACTGAATGTTTTATCAAAGCACAAATGAAGATGCTCGAACTAGAAACCTTGTTAATAGGACTGTAGTAGGTACCTCTTATAATCTAAGCATTATAAAAATAAACATTTTATTTACTAATTATGAAATCTGTTCTTTTCAGACAAGATTCTACCGCTCTAATGAATTCTAATTAGATTTTTTAGAACTGCACAATAAATACAGGTCTGAACATGGAGTAGCTCCACTCATCATCAACAAAGAAATATGTAAATACAGTCAAAAATGGGCAGAAGACCTCGCGAAGAATGACGCAATAGTATACAGCCGAAACCAAAATTACGGAGAGTGTATCTACCGTGGCTGGACTGCGAATCCTAATGCTAAAATCACAGCCAGAGACTGCGTCGACAAATGGTACAGCGAAATCAAAGAATACTGCTTTGAGAAAGAACCAGAAGTTTTTACCTGTAGTCACTTCACACAAATAATCTGGAAGAACACAAAGGAACTAGGTATCGGCAGAGCGAAAAGCAAATCTGGAAAACTTTACGTCGTTGCAAATTACTACCCACCTGGAAATCGTAGCGGGCTATTTACGACAAATGTATTATCGCCTGGTACTAATCAATTTATAACTTGTAATAACAATTCTCCACGAGAGTTGAACAATAATTTATGTTCACCCTCACCATGTCAAAGAAGCACTAAGAATCTTACCGATATAGCTTCAGATTGGGTGAGAAGATTCAAATTAACTTCTATTTCATGTGAAAAGTTTGAAGAAGATTTTTTGAACGCCCACAACGAATACAGAACACAGCACGGTGTCCAACCTTTGAAGTTAAACAGGAAACTTTGCAGATATGGCGAAGAGTGGGCTAGAATTATAGCAAAAAAAAAAGCGTGTTAAAAAGGCAGCACAGAGCATAGGAGCCAGAATTATTATGGTGAAAACATATTCTCTGCTTGGTTCAGTGATCCAAGCTTCACAGTTTCAGGCAGATATCCTGCAGATATGTGGTATAGCGAAATAAACAACTACACATTTAATAAGGAACCCACTGATCGGAAGTCAAACCACTTTACTGAAATGATTTGGGAAGACACCAAAGATCTTGGCGTAGGTTTCGCGAAGTCCAAAGATGGCCAAATATATGTTGTTGCATATTATTCACCTCGTGGAAATGTGGAAGGTAATTTCGCTACCAAAGTAAGGCCGCCTATTTATTGATTTTCATACACATCCCTACCAAAGAAAGATTCCTTTGTATTTTATGATTGTGAGATTACTTTAAGATATCTTATTCATTTTTATGCGGAGTGGCTAGGAGGGTATAGGTTTTTTTGATACCACGCATAGGGTGTAAAGTTATTAAAGTGTAAAAAAGAACTATCAAATACATTCAATTGTTTAGGCACAGGATAAGTTTTTCAATTTCATAATATCACTGCAGAGGTCAATACTACTTCTACGACAATAACTACTACTAAACGTTGCCCCTCCGCCGCACCGTCATTCATTCATTAACATTTCAATAACATGAATAAAAGAGACCGAGTGGTCTCTTTTATTCATGTTATTGAAATAAAAATGGCGTACGTTCAGTTTAGAGATGTAAGACGACACATTTATTCAGTTTGCATTTGCACTCTAAAAACTGGAAAGAAAATACATTCACTCAGAGCTATGTTTTTCAAAGAAATCATGGTTTACAAGCCTTGTAAGATTGTGTATGACTATCGCGTCATGAATATCCATAATTTTTGGTGTTCGAAAATAAAGTCATAAATACTTTTATTAGAATGCGTTTGCTTCGAACCATTAAGGTCACTAGCACATCCTTTTGTTATACTTATTACTATAATTTAAAGTATTTATGTCACATTCACTTCACAAAATTACCATTAATATGTTGTACGTAGGTAGTTATACGCATAAAGATCATGCCACACTAATAAAATAAAAAATAAAAGGTGTTGATCCACACCCTACGTGGGGCATAGAATTAAGTTAGTTAAGTTAGTCTATAGTTAGCCTCCAAGGCATGTAGAAGTATTAATAAATTTAAAAAAAAAATGTTTTTTTTTAAAACAAACGGCTCCCCAAACGTTGAGTGGCACAGCCTTGTAGATTTTTCGCGAATTTATGAACTACTGAGGTTGGCTCGCGAACAGGCTGTCGCTTTTTTTTTTGTGTAGGAGTAGTACTGTTGGCCGCAGATGGCCATTACAGCTTCACCGGACAAGAGGGCGAGCGCTTTAAGCGCTCCAGCCAGTTGGGTAGCGACTAGCACAAGGGCACCTCAGGGAGGCACGGCCTCGGCTTGGGCTGCCGCTTAGAGAGTATGAGTTTACCACCGGTTCACAACGCGCCCGCGCTGAGAAGAACCGGCAAGAAACTCAGCGAGGGGATGCATGTCGAGGTCGCATGCGTACGACCCTTCGGCCTCGCCGGCGAGACCGGTGTCTGTGTGTTGATGTGTTTAAAACTGGTGAAGTCGTTTTTTTTTTTTGGGAATGATAGACGCTGTTGGCCGCAGATGGCCATTACAGCTTCACCGCGCGAGCGCTTAAAGCGCTCTAGCCTTAACGGCAGAAGTAGCGACGAGCTCAAGGGCACCTCAGGGAGGCACGGCCTCAGCTTGAGCTGTCGCTTAAGAGAGGGCTGAGTTTACCACCGGTTCACAACGCGCCCCCACTGAGAAGAACCGGCAAGAAACTCAGTGGGGTGATGCACGTCATGGAGGGTTCGGCGCATTCCGGTCCAATAGGACCATCATGGGGTCAGGAGGGTCGAGCAGTACGTGCCGTGGTCTGCGGCGCGAGTCAGAAGGACTAGGGGCGTAATCGGCGGCAGCGCGGATTAAACTGTTCGCGTGACGGGACGCGGATTCAAAGTAGCGTTTCGACGCTTCTTTGAGGAACTTACGAAGGGGATCTAACTTGAAATCGGAATGCAGATCTGCGTTCCGCATGTACCACGGGGCACCGACGGCACGTCGGAGGAAACGATTCTGGATAACCTGGAGGCTATCGATATGGGTGCGGGCGGCGTGCGCGAAAACTACACTCGCGTAAGTCATGATATGTCAGGCGAATGCAAGCTTTGTATAATGTCAACTTATTTCTAAGCGATATTTTACTCCGCTTGCAGAGAAGGGGATACAGGCGACCTAATACGAAAGCTTCTCGATTGCGGACGGACCTAATGTGCGGGCCGAAAGTCATGGCGGAGTCCAAGGTGACTCCGAGGTACTTAACCTTCCTAGTTCAGGGGATAGGGCGATTGAATAGGGATATTGGGGCCAGTCGTCTGTTGGGCCGAAGGCTCCGCGCGGAGAACATATTGGCGGGTCCCCGGGAGAAGACCACCGCGGCACTCTTCTCCGGGTTCACCTCTATGCGCCACGTACGGAACCATTGACCCAGGGCGTCGACTGCGGCTTGAAGAGCACGCGTTAAATAGGACATGTTCCTATGGGAATAATAGAGAGCGGTGTCATCCGCGTAAAGGGCGAGTTGGACTCTGCTCGAACGAGGAATGTCGTTCGTGAACAGGCTGAACAAGAGGGGAGAGAGCACGGAGCCCTGAGGGACTCAGGCCTGTATAGGATGGGGCGAAGAAAACGTACCTTCGACCCGGTATCGAAAGGTACGATTCGAGAGAAAGTCTCGTATGATGAGTACGAGCCTATCGGGGACTCCTAACTGGAAGAGCTTGTATATCAAGCCTTTGTGCCAGACCTTGTCGAAGGCCTTGGCAACATCGAAGAATAGGGCGCCTGTGTAGACGGGCTTGGGCTGGTTGAGCCCGGTCAGGATGTGCTCCGTGAGGCGGTGCACCTGGTGGACGCAAGAGTGTCTGATTCGAAAGCCAAACTGCTCGTCAATAAGGATATTATTAGAACTGACAAAGTCTTTGAGTCTCGCTAGTAGCAAGCGCTCATAGAGTTTGCCGAGAGATTTTAGGAGACTGATAGGCCGGTAGCTCGCAGGGCTGCTGCGAGGCTTACCCGGCTAAGGGATACCTATTACATCCGCGTCTTTCCATTCGGCAGGAAAGACGCAGTGGGACATGGCTGCGTTGAAGATAGTCACTAAAAGACATATCAGATGGACAGGGAGAACCTTGAGGACGCGATTGGAGATGCCGTCGGAGCCCGGTGCTTTCTTCGGCTTAAGGCCTTTGATTAGGTCTTCCACCTCGGTCTGCGTGACCGGGGAGAGGGATTCGGTGGGAGGGAGTGAGGACCTGCGCTCTACTTCCCTATCCACGAGATCGAGGTGCGTCGGATCGACGGGAGCGGAGCTGGGTGTGCACTGACTCTCTAGAGAGTCAGCGAGAACCTCAGCCTTCTCTTAACGCGGGTGGGTCGCCTGAAGGGCGGGTCAAGGGGGGCATGGTAGCTACTGTGTCGGTTTTGAAGGATCTCGCGAGCCGCCAGTAAGCCTGGTGTGACGGCGAGATCTCCTCTAGAAACCCTCCCCATCGAGCCTCCCTGAGTTCCGCGATGCTGCGCTTCACGTCCCTCTGCAAAGCACGTATGCGGGCCCGGTTGGCATCGGTGGGGTAGGAGTCGTACGCGCGAAGAGCCGCGTTTTTAGCGCGGACTAATTCCTTAATGTCATCGGGCAGCTTGAAGCGCACAGCGTAAAAGTTGTCCGCTTCAACCTGCCGGGAGGACTGGCTGATGGCCGATTTAAGATGATCGGTGAAAGCGCCGATCGCTTGGTCGGTGTCCTGAGGGGACGAGATTTGCGCCGGGAAGCGGGCAAGATTGGGAGAGTTGGCATCGGCTAAACAGGTGTTTAGCTGGTGCCAGTCCAGAACGGTCCTAGTGATCGGCTGGGAAGTGGGCGGGGGACCTAGTTCCATTAGGACCGGTCGGTGGTCAGAGTCTAGCTCATGGAGAACCTCTAAGGAGTGCAACCGGAGGGTCACACCCTTCAGGAGGGCATTGTCTAAGACATCGGGGCGGTGATTAATATTATTGGGATAATGGGTCGGGCGCATAAGTGCGATGACGTCAAAGTCGAGAACGTCGACCAAGGCGTCGAGGCACCTGCCGTTGCCGGTGGTGACGTTACAATTCCACCTGACATGCTTGCAGTTGTAGTCGCCGGCCAGAATGACCGCGCTGTCCAGGTCAAGGAGTGACTCGACATCACTCCTGAGGAGCCGCTTATCAGGTGGAAGATAGATAGAGGCGATAGTGACAGCCGAATGGCCGGAAAGAGAGAGGCGGCAGACCGAGGCCTCTATATTAGTAAGCGCAGGGGGATCGATAGGGATGCAGTGCAGGGCCCTTCTGTAATAGATGGCAGTGCCACCTCCGAGGGAGGTGTCACGGTCATTTCGCACAAGATGGTAGTTGGCGATATTCGGACTCCTTACGTGACGTCGTTGTCGGTGTTGGTGTTGGTGTAGTGTCATGGTCCAGGAGGACGGACATCGGGTCGGGTGGGTCGAGCAGCACATGCCGCGGACGGCGGCGATGTACGGCAGTTCGACGATCTGAGGGACCAGGACCAGGGCCGGGGTGTTAGCGTACCTGCTGTGTATATTCTGCACCAACTTCAATAATATTTTCGTTATTTTATGCTTTTTAGATAATTTACTTTGAAGTCGGTTTTTATTTTTTTTTAAATAGTTTATTTAACACTTTTTAGTGACTTATTTTACCAAAATAGGTATCAGCACTATCACGCAACTCGAACGTCTACGTTACAATAACTTACTGAAAACATAAAAAGTTTATATCTCTTAAACTACTGGACCGATTTCGAAACTACAAGTCCGATTTTCAAAATCGGACTTGTAGTTTCTGAGAAATCCGTGGACAAACCTACATACATACAGACATACATACATACATACATACATACATACATACATACATACATACATACATACATACACTCATAAAATTTGGTAAATTTGTTTAGAAGCCCACATAGACTAACATATATTAATATTACGCATTTTTATCAATATTACATACATACGCGTCGAATACAGAACCTCCTTTTTTGAAGTCGGTTAATGAAGTCGGTTAAAAATGGTCATAACTCTGGCAAATATTTACCAATTTCAATGATTATTTTTTTATTCAAAAGAAGAAACCACTGTAATTTTTTTTTTTTATTTTATTTATTTATATAGACAACTTAGGTCCACTATTTGTTAGTAACAATAAAAACTTAACCTATGTTAGTATTAAATGACATTACTAAAAATTTACAATTAAAAGGGATTTGGTCCGCTTGACCATCTCTCTCACGAGCGGGTTATCGGGCCGCGCCGCTATCGAGCGCAGGATGGAGTTGGGGCTGTCGCGCAACCGGCGCAGCAGTGACGCGGTGTGCTTGCGCCAGGTAGCCGCGAACCCGTCTGTGTGAGCTTCGGCGAACATTGCTGACGCGCTGCAATAGCGCGGCAGCCGCAACAACATCCTGAACGCATTGTTATACTGGACCCGCAGAGCATTGTAAGTCTTTTGGGTATATCTAAGCCACAGGGCCCCCGAGTACAGCGACGTGCAGTAAGCTTTGAACAAAGTCACTTTCACTGCCGCTGCACAACGGGAGAACCTGCGGGCCAGCATATTGGCCCGGACTGACAATGCTCTGCGTTCCCTCTCCATGTCTACATCGTCCTTCAGGTCTTCTGTTACCAAGTGTCCTAGGTACTTAAATTTATAAACTCTGTTTATAGGTTCTCCATTTAACACTAAAGGTGGTACTGTATACGGACACTTGGTACCAGCCCTGAAGACGATGTACTCGGACTTACCGCTATTATATTTTAGTCCATGCGAGGCGGCATATGTCTCACACAATTTGAGAAGCTTTCTCAGAGCGGCGACCGAGGGGGCCAGCAGCACCATGTCGTCCGCGTAACTAATGTTGTTAAAACACACACCGTCGATAAAACAGCCGACATGGGTGCTGCTGAGTTCCTCGATCAGCGCGTTCACGTACAGACCGAAGAGCAGGGGCGAGGTCAGGTAATGAACCTGTATGGATTTTATCACAACCGGATAAGAACTTCCTGGAGGACCATGAATGATATGGAGGAATTTATCTGGTAAAAACCATAAAACTGATGTTCTCCTTTACATTTCTCTGACAAATATGAACCAATTTCGATGATTCTTTTTTTATTCGAGAGAGTAAACTACTATGATGATTTCATGCAAATTTGATTACGATCGGATAAATTGTTTCTGAGTTTCTGAAGAAACATGAATTATGTAAAAGTATGTAGACTGTAGTGTATTACCTCATTTCATTCCTTCACATAACAACCTCCATTGTCATACCTCATCTTTTTTATAAATATTTGTATTTACTTTTAATTCAAATTAAAAATTTAAATTTAGACAAGGAGCTGTCAAGTGGAGAGAGGAAAATTAAACGTCAGAGTCTGAAAACGGAGTCTGAAGCCTGGAGCCTGGAGACGAGTGGAGGGCCTAAGGTCTGCAGCCTGGAGTCGCGGGACCGGGGGCCGAGCTGAACCAGGTCTTGGGCCGGAATCGGCCATTATCTGCGCCAGAGGCCACATATCTACGGGTGCTGCTGCTGTGGCGTGCTGACGCCCGCACCCCATTTTCATCGGCCGGCCTGCTGGTTGGCTGTCGTGGCCGGTGCTAAGCCTGCCGGCGTCCAGCGGCCTGGCTGCGGTTGTGCCATTTAGGCACGCCGCCAGGCTTCCCTGCGCCCAGGTATCTTTGCAAGCGGGTTACGTGATCTTACGCTAATAAGTGTCCGCGTTCCCGACCCGGTGAAACGAACTGCGTAACTGTCGTTAAAGAACTGTAACGTTTTTATCTGTATTTATAGTTATATTGTAAGTCCTGAGTTCTCATTCTTTTATTGCTACTTCCCTCTTAGTTACTTACATATCTTAGTAGCGGTCTCCGGGTTCTCTCTACCCTACTCTAACTAAACCATCCGTTACGTTACAAGACGATAATGTGAAATCATAATGATGTCATAATCTACCTAGATAATTTTACCGTCTTCGATGGTTCAATCTTTATGTATGAAAATATCACTAAAAAGTATAAAATAAAATCTTTTAAAAAAAAATTGAACCGACTTCAATAACACTAAAAAGTATAAAATAATTTAAATATTTTTGAAGTTGGTGCCAAATATACACAGCAGGTACGCTAACACCAACTTCTTTAATATTTAAATTATTTTATACTTTTTAGTGTTATTGAAGTCGGTTCAATTTTTTTTTTTTAATATTTTATGTCTATGAATTTCAATAAAATAATATTTATTGAAGAAGAAGAAGAAGAAAAATATTTATTCATAGCAAAAAGACACATGAGTAAGATAAAATAACAATTGAAACGGTGCAACTTGCTACGAAAAGGATCCAACTCAGCATAATGCGGCTTGGTAACAAGCCGCGCTGGTCTTCCGTTGGAACCCAGTCAGTAACCCCATGGACACTCTGCCATGCACACACAACACAGATATTTAAGAATTTTATAAAATAAAATATTTAACAATTTTAACCACTATAAGACCGGAATTATATTTAATGTTATGCACTTCAGATACTATAATTTTATGCACGCCAAATGCTGCATCCTATGTAACACTATACATATAATTACAAAAAATAAATAAATAAGACAGTTTAACAAGATATACAAAAAGAAGATACATTATATATTACAAAGTAATAAAAGTTATAAAACTAGCATCCATTACAAATTACAAATACATCCAACGCATCATATTACACTCGTGTCATGCCTAAGCATTTCTTGCCCCTTTTGATGCTCACAGAGAAATTTTCTGAGATTAGACCTAAACGCGTGTAAACGCGTTTATATATATATTGCAAGTATACTTAACGATATCACTTTTGAATGTTTTATTGATTATGGAAAAGGAAAATTAATGACTGATGAATTATTTAAATGCATGATAAAAGACGATTTTAACCCTGGAAAAGCTCTTTGTCATTTCATAGTGACGCGAAAAGAACAAGACTGATGCAATTTATGAACTGTACTCGCCGGCTCAACTCGCCGTTCACCGGAGCATTTGTTACGTCAGTCGAAAGACGGGAAAATTTACACTGCCGCTAAATATTACTTACCTTGAATCATCATCAGAATCAAGGGCATCACTGACGGTTTTAATCGTGTATAACCTGAGTGCATCTCATGACAATTCCAATAACCCCAAACACGGCTAGTATATATTGTTTTATTACGGAGTTCCGATGGTCATCTATGGTTTTCTTCATCAGATCCACTTCACCAAATGATACTTCCTGAATGAAAATGCTTAACTGGTTCTGGGACTAATCTGGAAGTAGGTATATCCTTCCAAATAAACAAAGGATTTTCCAAATTGATTCAAAAGTGACAGAGTTACCTATGCGGTAACAAACATTTAAAAAAAACAACCGAATTGATATCCTCCTCCTTTTTTTAAGTCGGTTAAAATTACACCCTCTTGTAGCTAGTGTGAATTGAGGACGAATTTCTAAAGTACGTTAGAAATACAGTTCACAATTCTTACTGTGGCCGGGGAAAAATTTGCTATTAAGGTGCCTCTGGCATTAATGGTCCGCCTATGTACTATTTTTGTGTATACAGAAAAAATAAATAAACAAGGTTTGCCTAAACTGGTTAAATTTTCTATAAATAGATTAAAGTAGTTTTATTGTGACCGTTGAAATGTTGAATTATAAGGCAGTCTATATCGGCCTTCAAATGCTCAGTTCAAGAGGACTTGCCCACGAAGTAGATGGAGATAAAGCATGAATCGCTACAAGGGTACCCATAAGCACACTTAACGAAATAAATGCTCTTTAAACACATTCTATATTAAAACAACCTTTACGGATCTTGGAATACTTTTTACTATTGAAATACTACTACTAGACTTGAAATACTATTTACTTTTAGATTTTTTTTTTGTGCAGCAAAATGACTGTCTCTCGAAATTCGTATCATTAGTTTTGAAAAGCGTGTTTTAGTTGAGATGAGAGCAGTCGTTTAGTGAGCTTGTAAAATTGAGTCTATTGTTTGATAAAAATATTGTATAATAAAGTATAAAATTTTCATGATTACTAATGGAATGGAAACTGAAATAAATGTTGACTTAATTTATGGAATTATCGGTAATGGACTTGCATTAGAATAAAACGATAATAATATAATGTAAACGACACCATTATTCTTATTAGGGATTATTAAAATTAATGTTTAGTGTTAATTGAAAATTTACTGCTCAGTTTAAATGGGATGAAATAATCATCATCAACAGCCGGAAAACGTCCACTGCTGAACATAGGTCTCCCCCTTCGTACACCACAATGAACGACAATTGGCTATTTGCATCCACCGGTTACCTGCAACGCGCACAATGTCGTCTGTCCACCTAGTGGGAGGCCTACCTACGCTGCGTTCCGGCTCGTGGGATGAAATAATATTTCAAGGCGATGAAAGACTTTCATACTTACCAGATATTACGACAATTTTTTTAAATCTTTATTTTACGGTACGGTTCCTCTGTTTTAATGTGCGAATCATCTTTGTGCGATTGTTACTGGTTTTCGGCGAAAGGAAACATCCTGAGGAAACCTGCATGTCTGAGAAAGCCTAACTAGCTTTCGTATGACGTGTGAAGTCCGCCAACCCGCACTTGGCCAGCGTGGTGGACTGGCCTAAGCCCCCAGCCTTATCTTGAGGGGAAGACCGTGCCTAATAGTGAGACATAAACAAGGGCTGGTATTATTATTATTATTTTACGGTTACACCAATTGTTATCCGATAAGATTTCAGCATACGATCCAGAACAATTCGAATATAAGAAATATTATGTCAGACGCAATCACTGATATTAGTTGCTTATTATTTTATAACATTTAAATCGTATCGTCGTCAAGAATGTTGTAGTCATCTGAATAACTGTATCCGTTGTGGCTACTGAGTCATAACAGGTCTTTCCCGTTTGCGTCTTGCAGCCAACTTCAGACACATCTGAAGTTGGCTACAAGACGCTGCGCAGTAGCAATTTTTTAACCGGCTTCAAAAAGAAGGTTCTTTATTCGAAGCGTATGTATGTCATCATCATGATCATCATCAGCCGGAAGACGTCCACTGCTGAACATAGGCCTCCCCCTTAGAACGCCACAATGAACGACAATTGGCTATTTGCATCCACCGGTTACCTGCGACGCGCACAATGTCGTCTGTCCACCTAGTGGGAGGCCTGCCAACGCTATGTCTTCCGGTTCGTGGTCGCCACTCGAGAACCTTTCTTCCCCAACGGTTATCGGTTCTTCGAGCGATGTGGCCTGGCCATTGCCACTTCAACTTGCAGATTCTGAGTATGTATGTAATATTAATATAAATGCGTAATATTCAGATATGTTAGTCTATGTCGGCTTCTAAACCAATTTACCAAATTTTACGAGTGTATGTATGTAGGTTTGTCCGCGGATTTCTGAGAAACTACATATTACGATTTCCAAAATTATCTTAGTTAGAGGATTTTTCAACTTAGGGAATAGTATAAGTTTCATAAAAATAGGTAAAGTAGTTTAAGAGATATAGACTTTATTTTTTTTCTTCTTCCTTTCTTTTCAGTAAGTTACTGTAACGTAGACAGACGTTCCAGTTGCATGATAGTGTCAATACCTATTTTTTTGGTAAAATAAAAGTCATTAAAAAGTGTTAAAAAAACTATTAAAAAAACCGACTTCAAAGAAAATCATCTAAAAAGCATTAAATAACAAAAGTCAAAGTCAAAGTCAAAGTCAAAAGTCAAAGTCAAAATATCTTTATTATGTATAGGCCCCACGGAGGCACTTACACAAAAATCATTTTTACAAACTACCACCGGATCGTAACGCGGCCGCTACTGAGAAGATCCGGCAAGAAACTCAGCGGGCTTGTCTTTTTTTGTCATTTTTTTTTTAAATAGTTTTACAAATTTTACTTATGTCAGCCTTAAACTTCTAAGCTTGCATGAGTTGAGCAGTTCAAGCCCACGCAGCTTTATCCTCCAGGTAATCCGAGATTTTATAATAAGCCTTTTTTGACAAACGGCTTTTTATCAAAAGTTTAAATTTCTTTATTGGAAGATCTCGGATATCCTGTGGCAGTTTGTTATAAAAGCGTATACTTTGGCCCATAAACGATTTGCCTGTTCTGTGGAGACGCGTGGCATGTACAACAAGATCGTGTTTGTTCCGGGTATTAATATTATGTGTATCACTATACTTTTTAAAAGAACTGATTTTTTTTTAACATAAACTAAATTTTCAAATATGTATTGTGACACAACCGTTAGAATATCTATCTCTTTGAATTTCTCTCTAAGTGAATCAATAGGAGCCAGATTGTAAATGGCTCTCACAGCTCTTTTCTGCAGAATAAAAATAGTATTAAGTTCTGCAGAAGATCCCCACAGTAATATGCCATATGACATAACACTGTGAAAATAGCTGAAATAAACAATTCTAGCGGTTTCAACATCAGTTAAACGTCTAATTTTCTTGACTGCATAAGCCGCGGAACTTAACCTACCCGACAACTTCTTAATTTGTGGGCCCCACTGTAGTTTGGCGTCAATTGTTATACCTAAAAACACAGTCGACGCCTCAAGGTCCAACGCTGCTCCATTTATTTCTACATTGGTTGCCAGCTGTCTCACATTAGGAGTTACAAATTTCATACATTTAGTTTTGGTCTCATTAAGTTTTAAATTGTTAACATTGAACCAATGGACAACCATAGAAAGTACATTGTTCACTTCGTCATAATCATGGAGTTTACGCTTAACTTTAAATAGAAGAGATGTATCATTCGCGAACAATACAATATTAAGTTAACGAAAATATATTGAAGTAGGTGCCAGCTGATGCTAGTGTTAGTCAACAGGTTCTAGTTTTAGTCAATATGATGTGCTAGTTTATGTGTTTTTGGATTGACAACTCACGACTAAAGGTGACAGGTACACCGCGAGTGTACATACTACTTAATCGGATCTTACCGAACTAGTAAGGAGATCTTACAATTTTGCAAGTAAACATATTATTTTGATAAAGAAATATTACACACACTAGACATTTATGTATTATGCAGAATATGATTAAAATATTGTAAACTAGAAACCAGATAAATTTAAGTAATACAGGTATTATTCAGTCACACTCAAGAAATATCGTTGTTATATTTTTTTTTTATAATCATTAGTATTGCGCTTGACCACAATCTCACATGACACATGTTTCACATGTTTCTACTTCGCCTAAAGGCAGGCAAAGGTACTGAAATCATACAGCCTAATCTAATTGTATTTTTTTATCATTATCATATAATCATCATATTAATTTTAAGCATGATTTTTTTTGGCCATTATGATGCCCTCTAAGATGAAATAGGAATTTAGTTTTAATTTGTTCACCGTTTAGGATTCCGATTTTTAAATAGCTGATCGCACTAGAAAATCTCGATACGGAATAATACATAATTGTTGGTGTACTCTGTGGTACTAGTGCAGTCATGTGCAATATTTTGCCAGATGTAACTATCCCATTTCACGGTATGCATCCAATATTGTGCGAACCAACTGGCTGATGAGAAAACTTTAATTACTCTGTGCCGATGGTCCGCGTCTATGATATGTAGCCGTCAATTTTTGATTTCTTAATTTAAATCTTCGAATAATACAATGATTGTGTTTTTTTCTGTGTTAGTGGTAAGTGTTCCAGAAGTCTGTTTAAATTTTTTTTTTTTCGAATGGTATTCGACCAAATGACTATTGGGTTTGGTTAGCCAGAGTTTCTAAGTACTACATGAATGGAGCTGTAAGTTCTTTCACATTTTGGCTGCAGTGTTAACAACCTTTCTTTTTAGACAAGCAAGACGTTCGCCTGATGGTAAGCGACGCGCTCGCCTATAGACAGCTGCACTGCACTGCCGCACATTATTTATTAAGTCTTTTGTGTCCGGTAATTTTACCAGGTTCAGTATCCCGTTATCCGGCAATGTTTACACACTGCTGCTTGGCAGCAAAACATTCGACACTGCAGTCGCACCTACCTGAATCGCCCCTTGCACAAGGTCCCTTGAAAACCTAGTAAAAAAAGTTGCAGAATTAAAATTTGTATTAGGTAACCTACAACCACAACGGTCAAACATCCATTTAATCTCTGGTCGTATTAAATTTTTTGTTACTCATGTGTAAAGGTAAATAGTACGGTCTCGACAGCCCTTGCTGCTCTAAACCTTTCAAAATTTTCAGACTCTCACAACGGCGATACAAGCATACGTCTTGGATATAAATAGAATCATTGATCTTTTACCGGTAAGATGGTATCTATAGAGAACTTGTCAAGCTGGTTTCAGACTACGCTATACTATTGTGCTATATAGTATAGCAATGAAGGACCTAATGCTATACTATATAGCATGGCGTTCATTATAGCGTATAGTAAGCCAATAAAATATAGTACAGTGTGAGTATGGTGCGCTATATTGTTGTGCTATGAGCTATTATATACTATATGCTATTGTATTATAGCGTAGTCTAAAACCCGCTTAATACTAGTATTTTTTTAATAAAGTATGGCCAATTTAATGGATCACATTTGACATTTCATCAAAGTTTAACAACGTAACCTTGTAACGGCGAGCATAAAATATATTTTTTTTTCGAAGTTAGAACTGCACCATTGCTTAACTATTTTCAATTACGATTACATATTAATTGCAATAATGATAAAATAAACAGACAGAACCTTCCTCCAAGGACAAAACCAACGACAGAACAATGAAACTGACATATGTCAAACAAATGTGATCTATTCAATTGGCCCTATATTAAGTAGGTACTCATTTTGTACATGCAAAATAATAATAGTATCCTAGGACAATCTACACACGGTCATCTGTTACTAGACAGAACCTGTACTGCGGTGACCATACAACTGATACAAAGAAAAGCCCAAGAATAAAGAAAGAATAAGATTTTAAAAAAGAAAGAAAGAATTAGATTGGGTAAGAATAGCCCACCTCCTCCCGTCGAGTGCCAGTAAGAGGCGACTAAAGGAAAACAAGAAGACGGGCAGCAGCATCTTTCTATTGGATTACCCACCACTTATACCTACTCTGATCCCCAAGACGCCTGCCAAGTGTTGGCTGCTGATGAAGTATACGAAAGTAATACAGTTAATGTTATGCACGGACATTAACGGTAATATCGGAATATCATTGATATTGATTTTGATAAATGGGACGTCAAAGCGCCAAGCCGCCTGTGAACTAATTAGTACTGATGGCTCGAAATAGTATCCAATTTCAGATTCAAATCCCATATGTATATCCGATTGTGTAGCTCCTTAATAACAAAAGCTTCGTTTTACAGTGATTTAGTAACTAATTACTAAGTGGATGAATTTATTGAATAGGCAGGTACAGTAGTCACAACGGATCTTTGAGTGTCTGAAGTTGGCTGCAAAACGATGCGCAGTAGCTGTTTTTGTGTTTTTGTATTTATAACTCACGACTGTACTTGCGCAATGGTCCAAACCTAACTTCAGAGACACAAAGATCCGCTGTGACCTAATGCACTTGTTTTTTTTTATCTAAAGTGTATTTATTGCGAATGGCTTAATACTAATACATTAGAATTGGGAATTGAGAACGCTACCTTTTCAGCAGTGTTCTAAATGTCTAACCACCTACTTGTAGCAAGAAATTTAAAAAACACACTATCTACTAATGTTGTATTTTACTTACGCGAATATTACACATTGAAATCAAACTACTTTTACGGATTTTATCGCGGTTTATTTTAGATTTTACTATCCCGACGTTTCGAATGCTTTGCAGCACCCATGGTCACGGGAGGACTGAGATGTTGCACGTCCTTATGTCACAATTATGCCGGTGTACCCTCAGGTCTTCTTAGTTATTATTATGGGTCCGATTTACGCAGTAAGAGCTTACAGTATCTTGAGGCCGTGCAGTGTTTTGCTTGGTACTCGTATTGGATTTAATTATATTTATCACAGGATTCCAAGCCGGTAGTAATACCCAACCATATTCTCTGTTGAAATTAGGATGTTTTTTTTATTTCAAGAGGCTCACAAATCATCCTAGGCAGTAATCGGTGTTCTTTTGCAAGGACACTATCTACTGTTCAAATAATTAAATTATGAAGCTTAACATAATTGGTCAGTACATATACCAGCCCGGGTTTAAAAAGGCCACTTAACGGTGAATCATAATATGAGAATGTTAAGAGTAAGTAGCATACCTACTGCAGCGTTAATGCCAAATATGAATCTGCTAATAAATAATTTGAGTATGATTCACTTAAAAAATGTGACCATTTTACGACAATTACAGGAATTGCGAAGGATCTGCTGGGAATGCAGAATACGATTAATAATACGAATAAGTATAGTAAAGTAGTGTGTAAAAACGCACCTAAGTTCCTGGTGCAGATCCTACTAGAGAGCCTCTCTTGTGCCGATGCGACTGTCGTGGGGTTTTAGTGGGTAAGAATCCTACATACCCGGGGTATGGTATTAGGTATGTACCACCACAGGTCCTAGGGAACTATTCACGGTTTCCCCGCGTCAAAAAAGGGGTTAAAGTAATCCTTATTTCCAGATTAACTTGACGAAAAGATCCGTGTGTATAAATATTTATCAGCACACACACACGTGACAAAGAACGGCGTTCACTGCTGCTCAAAGGCCTCCCCCTTAGAAGGGAGGGGCAGTCATAATCCCCATGCTTGGCAAGCGGCTTAGGGATCGCAGTATAGGTGGAAGATAAATCCAAAAGTAAGACGCTGCTGCCCGTCTTCCTGTTCTCGCTTAGTCGCCTCTTACGACACGTAACGAGAGGATATGGGGAGATGCAATTTTAACCCAGCACCCCACTGGTCAAATATCAAATATTTTTATTCCATGTTTTTTAGGAAAAATGGATAAAGTAAATATTACTTTGTCTAGACTTCAAATATAACTATTAGTTATAACAACGATGTATTTATTTTACGGATTAGATGTCGTAGTTTGTTTGAGTTGGCCCCCGCGGCGCAGCGGTAAACCGTTTGCTTTTCCAACTAAAGGTTGCGAAGACACTGGTTAGGTTATCCACCTGCTTCGGAGTCGCTGGACGCTCGGGGTGTGGGCCCCCCTGAGCGTCCATTGAGTACGGCAGCGACTCCGAGGAGGACGGCGGCGGGGTTGCGACCCCCGTCCCCGTGAGCACCGTGACTGGTTCCCGGGGGGCTACAATGCGCCCCCCGGCGGCGGGCTCAAAGGCAAGGCACTGAGGGGCCCCTGGTGCAGATCCCACCGGAGAGCCCTGGGGTCTCCCCTCTCATGTGCCGATGCGACAGCCGCGGGGGTTTTAGTGGGTAAGAATCCCACATACCCCGGTCGAGCCCCACAGCTCCCGGGATCTTTCGAAGATTTCCCCCGCGTCAAAAAAAAAAAAAAAAGTTATCCACCTGATTGTCTAGAAAGTAAGCTGATCCATGCGTCGGATAGGCGTAGGTCCTGCGCCTCAGTCATCGAACCAGTCCCCGAGTGGATCGATCATGACTGTGGCCCATCGAATCGTATGAGTTGCGGAATAAAGAATCTTTCCAATATTTCAAGGTCACTAACATAGCATAGATGTCAAATTTTGCAAGATGAATCAGTAACGGGTGGGCCAAATAGCTCGAAGAACCGATAATCAATGGGAAAGAAATGTTTTCGTAAGGCGACCATGAACCGGAAAGCTCAGCGTAGGCAGGACGAATGACGACATTATAGAAGTCGCCGATAACCGATTGAGGCAACTTGATCGTTCATTTTCGCTTTACAAAAAGGCCAAGGCCCATAAAAAAGTTATAATCACTTGCAAATTCATTTGGAACACAGTTAAAAATAATTCACCCACATGCTAACATAATTCTATTTACGAGTACAAAGGGTAACAAATTTAAATCGTCTCTCGTTGAGCTTAAAATACCTGAGGACAGGATGTCCAATATAATTTCGCGACGCGGTAAACGGGAGCTTTTGCACATAATGCAAGGTAGTCGGGCTAGCGTCGAAATCGATTTTACGATGGGGTGAGGTGTTTACTTGTCAGTACTGTGCAGTAAAGGAATAGATTTTTTAACGCGCTTTTATTAGTTACACCCAATTACATTATAAGTAGTAATAGATACGTTGCCTACTAAGCAATCGACGATTTAAAGTGGCACAAATAATTTATTTATACTAACGAATGAAATGTGATTTAATGATTTACTTAATAGTATTTTCGATTGTTGTGATGCAATTATTCAATAAAATTCAAACGAAGTGACTATGTCAATGCTCTCGTGGGTGGTGTGCTATAGCTCACTTTTTTCCAGATCGTCTCTATCCTATCTACTTCTTTTTACCTAGAATAGCATTGGCTGTACCTGTATGTGTGTATGCATGATGCTAATGGAATCTTACAAATCAAATTTCACCCACTTCTAAATGACCAAATCGTTTGTAATTTTTCGTATTTGTCAAGAACCGATGACAATACAATAACGTATGATATCATCGCGCTGATCTGATGATGATGGAGCTCGAAGACAAATCTATCATACCTTTAGTCAAAATTCATCTTACACCTGCCCCCTTTATGCCGTAAACAAACACCCTCGGTTGTTAGTGGTTTTTAGATCTCTTAAGATTAGCAATATCCTATGATAGCATCATGAGATTCACTCATTTTACCACGGCCTCGCTATCACACGTCATAACTAACCTGGGCACTCAGCAACTACCTCTGCATAACTGTGCTGTTGTCTGTATACCCATAGATACCAGGCATCAGCAGACTATTGATATGCAGCAAGGAAAAAGTTGCGAAAATATTGGACCCCTGAGGAATTCTGGCATTGATGTCATCGGTTCTGATTCTTAAATCAATATAAATTTAGATATATCCTAATTATGTATATCAATATTATATATTATCCAAAAAGCGACATCGCATCGTTTAATATCGGTAATCATTTTTTGCAAACGCAGTTTTATACATTCTAATGTAACATGAATTTCACAAAATGTATCCTAAGTTTATGTTGTGTGCTGTTCAAAATATATTTTAAAAAGGCAAAACTCAACAGGTTCTCAGTGAGCCGATAATCGTATCCATCACCCCACGTAACTCTGTTAAATAGACGTCGACTACATAACTATGTAAACATGGAGTTATGTACAGACGGCGAAGCAGCATGCAACTCGCTTAAGATACTCGTACATTATATTATTATTGTATGTGTGTATAATATTTAAAGGGGAAGAATATCTACGTGGGCCCAGGAGTTAACAATATAGCAGTGTCGTTTGGTCGTACACTTTTACAAAACCTACAAAAAAGTCTTCCCTGAAATTTTCTTATCATTTGCCAGCTGTCAATTTACCTGATCGCACCCATATTTGCGGAATTTCCGTATCCTACCTTTGCGTAAAATAGAAACGGTGTTCCCGTGCGATAAATCGCGGAATAAACGGACAATAGCACAAAATACCGACCATCCGTCACCTTCATAAAGCGTCAAACCGTATAACCTGGAAACAACTACATTTATTTTTGTTGGATTTTATACTAAAAATTATTTTCTTCTATTTATTGATGAGACATTTAACTGGGATTTGAATGATAGTAAGGGACACAACTGCCTATAAAACAGCTGCACTGTATTGGCGCTCGTCACTCGGGACGTATCAGTTATAGACATGAGTTATTAAGTATTTTAGACCCGGGAATTTTACCAGCTACAGTGCCTTTCACACCAGAACACAGCAATGCATATGCAGCAAAAACATTGCTGCTTTTCGGCAAAATATCTGACATTGCTTACCTGGCCAGTCCCTTGTACAAAGAACCTTTTCTTTTGACGTGCGTAATGATTATTGTTAGCAATTTGTACTTTTATGTCCTAACTTTACTCCGTCCGTAAGTTACTTAATATGTTCTAAGTAACTTACGGACGGAGTAAAGTTAGTATGCACTTTTTCTATTTCTATCGTTTCCACTACTTCTAGTTCTTTAATCATTATTTTCAAAAGTTTAATATTTGTTTTACCAGTCCATTTAATTTTGAGCATAGAAATATTAAATCGACATTTCAAAAGCTCTCAGTTGATCAATTAACAAAGGACCTAGCTGTAAAAGTATTTTTCTCATTCACGGTTACCGTAAAAACAAAATTAATTAGTAGACATTCAGTTAATGCCTTGCACGATAACCCAAAGAATTTATATGTATCCCAATTTATTATTCAAGTCATCCATAAAAGAACCGTAATAGAATTATAAAGAGAATAAAGAATTTATATTTTTCATTAGTCTAAATTTACGACTTGGAATAATTTCAGTTGATGTACTAAAAGTCGAAGGCTTTATTTTAATTAAAGAACAGAAATAATGAATTCTGGTTTTGTATTACAATTAATTTATAATTGCACTTAGAAATATGTCAATTGTCTAAATGATAAAAAGTGAAGATTTTAGGCCGTAGAAGATAATGTTGCCTGAAACTTAAATTCTTCATTCAACTCGCGTCTAAGCGTGCGTCCACACTGAACGCGCTGTGACTTGGCCTGTGGCGGGCACGGCGGCGAGCGCATAGGGTGGCCACAGTGACGCACGGACTGTTGTAGCGCTAAAACTTATTTCAGGTGACGCAAACCATGGATAGGGATTTTGTATTTTTTACTAGATAGGCTAATCATGAGATGGGAGGCGTTGAACGCAAGATATGGCGTGCTGGGTGCGCACGAAATAACTAAAAACAGTTAAATAAATGGAGATGTTTTTTTTAAATTAAGAATTGATATTGTAGAAAAAACCGTTCTTACGCCAAGCGAAAAGACCAAAATGGTTTGATACCCCCGGCACCCGCGCGATAGACGCTCGGTGACTAGGCCCGTAGTGTGGCCATAACGCGCGGATAGGGACGTTTGAAAACTACGCACGCAGACTCGCCCAGGCCGGTCGTGCTAGGCAACCTTAGTCACTGCAGTATGGACGCAAACGGTGATTTCTATGTTTGATATTTCGCGCCCGTCATCGTAACCGCGCTAGGCTCGCAGTGTGAACTCATACTTACAATGCAAACCGCACGTCAGGCTGAAATCTCAGACAGATTGATCCCTATAATATTGATCAAAGTCACTTAAAAGCTAACTAACGCAGGCCTCTAGTATCATTTCGCTTGGCGTTAGCAAAAGAAGAATTTAACTTTTTAAAACATGTTTTATTTGTATTTAGACTAAATTTGTTCTTACTATAGATTTGCTAAGCAAATCAAAATATTTTGCTGGCGTATAAGTTGATATTCGTTCAGTCGCATTTACGTGATGCGCGAACTAACTATTAGATAGCAGACAGACTACTGTATTATTTGTATGTGTCTCGAAAGTTTCAATAATACATGAGGTAGATACAATTAAATTACCGACTCGTTAGCTAATTAACACAGAACATAGTTTATTCTTAACATGCTAATATAAAACCAAGTTCTGAGTCTTGAAAGTTAAGACATAACAAGTTGGATCGAGTTAGTTTCTTTGTTTTGTTAATGTTATCAAAACGTCTACGCGTCTGTTCTTATGAATATGGAAAATTAAGTATAAAGTTTATACTTTCCACGCGGGCACATGCAATTTTGTCAAACTTTGAGATGCACCGTTTGTGTTTCGCAAACTTTCGCGAATGTTTCATTAAAATTTAAACTTTGGTGACGTAAATATAATTTGTTGTGACGGGTGTTTTAATCAAAAATGTTTTGTTCACACAAACTGCAGAGCAACACAATTTTGTATAACCAAAATTAAGTTGCTCTGCAGTTTGTGTTTTAACTTTGATAGTACATGGTTTGTTTTAAAATAATTAAAAACTTAATTAACATACCAATTTTATTTTTATGCAATTGCTTCTTGATCTATTGGATAGATACCCTGATCACTACCCTATTGGTCGTAAGTTCGATTCCCAACTTGTGTCTGGGTGTTATTAATCTATTTATGTAAGAATTTTATAGAAGTAAATAAGAATTTGTATATTTTGTCTGTTTACACTAGTAGAGGCTCTGCCTAGTTTGGGACCAGAAAAGCGGTTGTGGATAGTCCCAGGATATTTATTATTATATTTTATGTACATTGCTGTGTTTTGGTGTAAAGGGTACTGCAGCTGGTGAAATTACCGGACACAAAAGACTTGATGTCTAATTTCTTAAGGGTCGGTAACGCGCTAGTGATTCTTCCGGTGTTGCTAGCGGCTGCGGTGACTGCTTACCATCAGGCGGGCTGCACGCTTGCTTGCTACCTTGGTAGTATAAAAAAAACAAGCATTTTTCGTAACGTCACAAGCATGACCTTCGTCTGCATGACGTCACAAGCATGACGGTAAGCGACGCGATATAACTGCTCATAAATCAATTTTATACATAGTATGAGAAATGTTCTGTTTTTGGTTCTATTTGTTTTCATTTACTATTTTGTAATAGGCATGATGACTAATTTTGAAAAAATACTCTATAATGTACTTACGGTTCTACTATTGCCGAAAATAATCATATTTTTGTATTAAATTTACAATTAATAGCAATATTTTGAATTTTTAAAATAGAGTTTGAATTTCGTTCCAAAACGATGGCCGGTGCATGGCGCCATATTGTGACGTCACTGCGGTGTATTAAACATCTGTCTAGTTATAAAAGTGTATCATTGTATGAAAGAAAAAGTTGAGATGACAGTTTGACAGTTGTTTATTTACACAGAATTGACGTCATTCACTCTGATCAGCGTTTATTACAAAATGGCGATTAGCTGTATTTAAGTAATTTATTTCCTTAAATATCATGAAAATCTCTCTATTATTATGAAAATGAGATGCATTTTTGGAATCAGTGCAATCTGTTCTAATATTTAAAACCACAGATTTATTGGTATTGTGTTACAGTCATCATGCCTATTGTAGATTACATTGTTACACATATGCGCAGACTAGTTAGCAACATGTTTTACACATAATTGTTACCTATCTATACTTATAATAAAACTGTAACAGGTCCAATTCTGTACATTGAAGATATTTTGAAAACTATATTTGGAGGGCATTCTATAACCGATACTGAGGCCGAAAATGTAATTTTTTAAATTTTTGTCTGTCTGTCTGTCTGTCTGTCTGTCTGTCTGTCTGTCTGTCTGTATCACGGCTGAGCATCACGCCGAAACTACTGAATGGATTCAAATGAAACTTGGCATGATTTGAGATCTTACTACGAGGTAGGACATAGGATACTTTTTATCCCGTAATCTAGCACGGTTCTTTTGGAAGAGGGGATTAAAGTCAAAACGGGTACTTGGTTATACGCTTGGTCCGATTTTATCAATTTTTCTATAAAATATAATAAATATTAGTAAGGGAACACTCAAAGAGAGTTGTTATCAAGGTTTTGTAATCGATCGGGTTAAGCAACGTTAGGTAAGGTCATTAAATAGATGGGTGACCGTTTAACGCCATTTGAACTAAACGGGTCCGTGCTTCGGAGAGCAAGTAAAAAGTGGGTCCCAGTTTTTAACCGACTATAAAAAATGAGGTTATGTATTCGATGCGAATGTCTGTTATTCAAAGTTTAGTTAACGTAAAAATAGCGCAGGCGGAGCTGCGTGGGTCAGCTAGTTATTATATATTAGCCTGTAAGTATTCCTAACAATAAATAAAATAAAATAAGCAGTGGCACTGCACAGCCGTTCGTTGAAACATAAGTAAGGCTCTTGAGCCCGGTAATTCCACCAGCTACAGCACTGAACCACAGTGATGCCCACGCATTACTGCTTTGTGGTCGAATTATACATATTGTGGAAATTATATTTTATACAATAGATATGCCATGGAAGTGAAGTGAAGACATGAAATTCACCAAATTGGGTGAACTAGCAGTAAGTCCCGCGACGGTAAATTGTACCTAACAAAGGTGACGTGTGCCTTCGAAAATCAAGTAATATGCCATCACGCGTATTTAGAAAATACACAAAGTAAATAATAAGGAAGGGATATATGAAAGAATACTTTAATTACATGGGTCATAATTGTTGGCGTGCGAGTAGGGATATGACAGCTGTGGTTTATACCACAGATGAATGATTTGTGGTGGTGGTGTGGTTGTGGTTCATTGTATTGTGGCGTTAAAATCTTGGTTCAACATTAACAGGAGCGGAGACTGAATATAAAGAGGATGCCAGAGTACTTGCCCAGAGTGGTACCGATACTGCCTGGCCACTCACTGATAAGACCGTCAAATACCATGTTCAAATCCGCTGCCAAATTCCCCAGCGACCTCACCAACGCTGTCTACGGGAACATGGAGAACATTGGAATAAGGTTAACTTTTTAAGTACTACTTTAATATAAATAAAAATAAAATAATAATACCAACCCTGGTTTATGTCCCACTACTGGGCACGGGCCTCCCCTCAAGATGAGGGGGCTTAGGCCGTAGTCCACCACGCTGGCCAAGTGCGGGTTGGCGGAATTGACAAGTCATTCGAAAGCTATTTAGGCTTTTTCAGACATGCAGGTTTCCTCACGATGTTTTCCTTCACCGAAAGCTAGTAACAATCGCACAAAGACGATTCGCACTTGATAAATTAAAGAAATCAGAGGTGCGAGCCGGGGTTCGCACCTGTGCACCTTGTTTCCAAGGCAAGCGCTCGCCCACTGAGCTGTTACTGCATAAATAAATAAAAAAAATAAAAAAAAACCCGAGTACGGAAAAAAATCATCTGAAAATTGAACAGGGGAGAGTTTTCAAATCGGTTCAGAATTGCCAAAGTTATGCGCAAACATACATAAAAAATATACATTCGAATAGGCATGATGACTGTAACACAATACCAATAAATCTGTGGTTTTAAATATTAGAACAGATTGCACTGATTCCAAAAATGCATCCCATTTTCATAATAATAGAGAGATTTTCGTGATATTTAAGCAAATAAATTACTTAAATACAGCTAATCGCCATTTTGTAATAAACGCTGCTCAGAGTGAATGACGTCAATCCAGTGTAAATAAACAACTGTCAACTGTAATCTCAACTTTTTCTTTCATACAAGATGTTTATTTACACCGCCGTAGTGACGTCACAACATGGCGCCATGCACCGGCCATCGTTTTGGAACGAAATTCAAACTCTATTTTAAAAATTGAAAATATTGCTATTAATTGTAAATTTAATACAAAAATATGATTATTTTCGGCAATAGTAGACCCGTAAGTACATTATAGAGTATTTTTTCAAAATTAGTCATCATGCCTATTGAGAACGTCCTCCTTTTTTAAAGTCGGTTAAAAATAAGCAAATATTATTATATCCCTGAATTCCAATAACACATTATGTAGATACAGTATTGTGTAGGTTAAACCCGTAGTCGCATGCCGTAAGGATAAAGAGCTTACCTACTTACTTGAATTTACTGTATACGATAAACACGATATCAACAAAATATAGTAGGTATCATATTTTGTTTTTCTTGTATTTATCGCTGTGTGGTTAATTATATTGTTTTTTTTTCGTCGTATGGAACTCGTGAGCTCTGCTCATTACATACTCGTACTCGGCTGAATTGCGCCCTCAGGTCATTTTTTTTTTAAGAGTAAAATATTTATTTATTGAAAAAGAAAAATTGTACATTGAACAGCAGCATTAAATAGATGGATGACTGTTCTACGGCTAGTTATAACTGACCTAGTGGGTTCTAGTTTATCACCGATTTTTAAAAAAGAGGCTATGCATTCGACGCAAATGTATCTAATACTATTAAAAATAAGAAGATACTCATATACAGTTGTTATCAATTTGACGTGATAATCGATCAGGTTAAGCAAGGTTAGATGGGTGACCGCTTAATGCCATTTGCATTACGCGTCTCTGTGCCTCGGAGGGCAAGTAATAAGTGGGTCTCAGTTATTAACCGACTTTGAAAAATTTTGTTAACTTAAAAAGAGTGCGGGTGGAGTTGCGCGGGTCTGCTAGTATTGAAAAAAAGATTCACTTAAGTCAGATAATTTCTCTAGTTACTTTGCGCTTGACTTTGCAAAATATAACACAACAATAACACCAGCCTGTATGGTCTCTGGTATCTATCACCTCACTCACGCCATTTCTTTTAAGTTGGTTCTCTCCATCTATCTGTCTAGCAGGATCTGGACACGTTTTTTTTTAGCAAATTCTTAGCAATCAATAGGTATCAATAAAACAGAGGCAAGAGTCCTTTCTCCAACTGGGAGTCACAAATGGTTGAAAGTTTAATAACCTATAAGTATCTAACAATTTTCTTTTTCAGATACGAAAATACCACAGATCGTGTCCTTTACACCGGCTTCAGGAAAGGCAATAATATATTGGTTAGTTTTCATAAGTAGATTCAATGCCACTTTTGTTTTTAATTATCATTAGTGAAACATCTATTTAAAATGAAACTAATTTTATGGATTATAACGCGGTTTATTTTTGATTTTCGATTATTCGAATACAGCATAAATAATAATAGGTAATAAAAAATAAACCGCGATATAATCCGTAAAATCAGTCAATTCGTGTAAATATCAGAAATCAATATGAAACTTCTATTATGTTTTAGAAAAATGTATTGGAAGCATTTAAAAAGTGGAATCAAGATAATGGAAACAGAAAGTAAGTTGTTCATTGTTTTACTATTGTTTAAATCAGGTAACGCAGATACAAAACAATAATAAAAAAATTGTACCTACTCGCTGTCCGCCAAGAAGGAATCCGCTTGCTTTGTAAAAACTTGAGTCTAGAGCAGATTCAAATCATGGGGAAAGCATCAACTTGTGTATTTGTTGCTTCCTGGAAAGTAAAATAATCCATGCATCAGATGGGCATGTAAAACGTCGGTCTTGCGCCTAACTTCTGCCCGGTCGAACAGTCGAAGAGAGAGATCATTTCGATACCTAGGTGCTCAAAGGGTGTAAGAACCATGACTCAATAAATAATAATATCAATATTTTTATTTTTAAAGGAGAGCAAAAAACAAACAAAAAAATAACATATTTTTGACATAACTTTTTTTGGTTTTTGGTCTAAATAATCCATTTAAACACCAAAAAGATTTTTTTTAAATGGATCTCTAAAATCTTTTTGATGCAGAACAAAGAAATATTATATTTGGAATAAATTTAAAAGTAACAAATATAGCTTTCCTATACGCCCCGGAAAATTGCATGTTTAGGGCGTTTACTCCCCAAAAATCAATGCATGTGTGATGAGTGATGGTTGTAACCGCCAATTTGCCTACTAATTCTATCAGTTTGTAGTCAGTTACCAGGTTTTTATTAAACTATCCAATAACTCATTATAATATCTATACTGCTAAAGCTGAAGAGTTTGTTTGAACACGCTAATCTCTGGAACTACCAGTCGGATTTGAAAAAATCTTTTTGCATTTGACAGTTCAATTCCTGAGGAAGGTTTTAGGTTAACATCACGCCATGACCTTCGAGGGGCGAAGCAGAAACGTTTCTCGTGGATGAACATGGCTTGAAACAGCTAGTTTCATGCCATGTTCATCGTCCCCGTAGTAGGAAAATTAATTAACTCTGATTTTGTAGTTCTAAGATAGACGCCATTTAGTGTTTTTATTTTTCAGTTAAAAAATGTGAGTCAATTTTAGCGTCAGTAATTTTATATTTTGTGGATCTGATTACCTTTTACATTATGCTTTAATAAACTGAACTCTATCTTTAACTATAACTAAATAACACATAAAAAATCAAGTTGTTTTATTTTGCCACAACTGTTATTTATAACGTAACTATAATTAGCTACTTATTTCGGCTATTTATTTAGTTTTCCAAGCTATATAAACATTTAGTAGGGTAAAATTAGGTGAAATAAATGCAGTTGTTGAATTTATCAAACTCGAAATATTTTTAAATGTAAAATTGAATGGCTTTGAACGTTATTATTACTTTGATTATTTATAAATTAGGTACGTTATATCAGAATTCTATAGTTATGTCGAAAAATAGTATTTGTCTGAAGATATTTATTATTCCATCTGTCCGACAAAAATAGCAGCGTTTTCCCTGAAAGAAAACGCATATTAAACTACTTACCTTATTCGAAGCTTATAATGAGAGCGGCACTTCCGGTTTCCCGTCATATTTGTTCCTATTGGTCTACTTCACTGTGATTTGATCGGACGTGACGTCATATTGCCAGGCGGGTGGGGGGAGCTGTTGTAAAACACGCTCACTCCATTCGTGTTCATTGTGTCGAAGAAATACCAGGCAGGTTTAAAAAGTAAGCTTCGAATAAGGTAAGTAGTTTAATATGCGTTTTCTTTCAGGGAAAACGCTGCTATTAAACCACAGTACCGTTATTCGAAGCTTATAATGAGACGTGTTTGTTATCGCCTGGTAATATCAGTAGATTAATGACGCCAATGTGATTTACGGATGTATTTTAAATATCCAAGTATGAATTTTAAATAAAATTCAATAGATTGCATTCTTATATATATATATAGATATTTGTATATGCTAATTATTTCTTTAAGAAACGAGTATCAACCATTAAAATCAATATTATGCCAATTATTCATTGTGTTTTGTTAAACAATCCAGTACAAAAGTACTTTTTTTTTTTTTTTTTTTTTTCGTGATATGTGTTTTTGACTTCGTCTTTATAATGCAGTGTAAAATGTATTAAAAATCTCCAATTTCAATGTGCTAGCTATTATTAAAAACCACAACGCCTGTGACGCATGATAGGTAATTAATTAAGCTAAATTATGTTCGTGATTTTAGTCTTTTTGACCCATCAATAAAGATAAGATAACTGAATACATATACAATTTGTTTTTAAACACAACACCAGGTACTGCGATGTTGTATACTTTGCAGTACGTGGCCTTCCGATTAATGACACGACTATGCTTTACAGAGTACTAGGTGATGTTACAATTTACCTCTAATTATTATGCAGTGTGATAATCTTTAGCATCCAGCAAGCAGAGAGTGTGAAGAGTAGACTTCACTTTGTGTAGTAATAGATAAATTATATGAGATTTTTATCTAAACTCTATTAAGGCATTACTCTAGTCATTAGTCAGGGTCTTTTTATAAATGTTAAATCGTATATACATTGCTATATATGCATGTATGTGTTCTACATGTGAAGTAAGCCACTTTGAAAATTGCTCACTAAATCATATCCTAAATAGATGAGTAAAGGATTAATAAGTAAAATCGATTTAAGAACATGTTGCTAAGAATTGAAAAGCAAGTAACTGGACTGACCAGTGTATTGTACATTGTCAGAGTTAGGCAATAATAATACCAAACAACAATGATTAATGCTCGAATCCGCTATAAATTAGGAAAAAATGTGGCAATATTTCCAGTTATTTTAATTTAGTTTAGAAAATCAAGACCAGCTCATGATAATTCCAAACTACTTCGTGAATTTTTAATGTAATATTTGGTTCGATTTGAAAGGTCAAGTCTGGATCACCAAAACTCACATTTTTATGTTTCAGAACGAAAGAATATTGTCTGTATGCGAAAACTAGGACTCTTTAAAAGTTGTGTCATATGAATAGATGACTCAAAACTCGTTCAAGAACAGAGTCTGCTCTCCGAAATAATTCAGGGCCAATACGATTAAATATATATTTAATCTTTACCAGAATACTTCAGAGCCAATACGAGTAAGTATACGTTCACCGAGTACACGAATAATCATACATGGAGGATGATTTGTAGTCGTTCTGCTCCAAAGTACCTTAAATATTTATGGACATATTATGTACTCCATATATCCTACTATCTGTCTCTACAAGGATATTGTATAAAATATTATCAATGAAATTTAATTTGTATTAAAGAACTAATTGAAAAATATAATATTCATAAGCATCTGTGAATGGTTGGTCCCACCCCCTGTCTGCGTACTAGTTTCCCTTACCTCTGTAAAGGAAATTTGTGTTGTCACTTTGTAATAAATCCGAAATTACAAGAGATAGTAAGCAGGATTGCTAATATTTCTTTTGATTCCAATGCAACTGCTTTCTTTATATTTTCTTACTCCCGACATTGATCGGAAGTTAAATTATGTGGTTAAAGAATCTTTATTCTCATTAGAACAATTACAGTTCGTACAATTATACGCCTGTTCTCCGCAATTGTGAATGAGGACTGCATTACTTTTAGCTAATAATGCAGGCGATGCATTTTGGCATAACTTGGTTACTTACACCCAATTACACCCACAGAATTGAGTTTATGTGAATGATTCCATCATTCTGGACCCCCAGAAGTCCCAATTATAAGATGACATACCTTTTAACTTTCAAATTGGATATAGTATAGAAAAAGTAATGGTGGTCTTCAAATAAAGGACATGTTGTCCCCACATCATATCCAATCATTGTTTGAAGAACTTTCTTAAAATGTTGTATCCAAAACTTTGATAAACTATTAGCAGTTTACGCTCCTGATATTTTAAGACAGTAAAATTAATGGACCATCATTAGGATCCAAGACGTGACTGCAAGCCAGGGTTATGAAATTTATATTTTTATATATAATTGATTCATAGAATCACGTACGTGCAATTTTGTATAGCAACTGCAACCTTCTTCTGAAAGGTAAATTTCTGTAAGCTCTCCCCGCGAGAGTGCGTGATAGTCTGAACAAACTCCTCAGAAAAAGGTTATTAATAAGACGATGTGCCAGGCACACACACACACTGTTAATGTCTTAATATCTGCTGAATTTAACAGAAAAACAGTCTCTCGAAGAGCAATATGCAGTTACCACTCCTGCAGGGAACTGTTACTTATTGGGGTACCCTGCGGAGGTACGTAATTGCTAAAAATACCCTGTCAATGTCACTATGCTTATAATAATAATATCCTGGGACAACCCACACATGGCCATCCGATCCCAAACCAGATACAGCCTGCACAACGGCAACCATACAACTGATACGAATGCACTTCCTACTTATATCGATAAATAGTAACAGAAACTTGGTGGGAATCGAACCCACGACCACTGAGTAGGAGTTAGGGTGTCTATGAGAACGACGGGCCAGTCAAATTATTATAATGAAATGGACTTCAGAAAATAACTTTCAGACTGACAAGAATGCCAAAATTGATTTTGAAAATTAGGTACGTGCTCTCTCCACGAGCTATACATGTTACTGTCCCTGTGAACGAGGTTAAATCTTTGTGTATCCACCCTGCGAGGGTGAGTAATAAAATGTGCAGTCCTTGCCAAGGACAATATACTAATGGTGAAATAGACTTCAGCCAACCACTTCCAAATTGACAAATCGAAAGTGATTCTAAAAACCGGATACATTGTACGTGCTCTCTCCACGAGCTATACATGTTACTGTCCCTGCGAGGGAGGTTAAATCTTTGTGTATCCACCCTGCGAGGGCGAGTAATAAAATGTGCAGTCCTTGCGAAGGACAATATACTGATGGTGAAATAGACTTCAGCCAACCACTTCCAAATTGACAAATCAAAATTTATTTTAAAAACCGGATACATGCTCTTTTTATGAGCAATTAAGAAATAAAATAAATAAATAACTACTTATATACATATGTAACATCACGGGATGGAGGTTTATTATTTATATTTATATATATATATACATATATGCCCCTGCACCACCCTGCGAGGGTGGTGGTTTGTGCAACTCCATGCAATTTAAAATGGAATCTAGAAAATATGCCACGTGATGGTACTTAATGCTGATGGTGAAGTAGAAGTCAACCAACAACGGTCAGACCGACAAGATCGTCAAAATTGATTCTGAATCATGACCAGGCAGGCCATGATCAACATACATGAGATGATACATACCATCCTGCGACAGGTTAATTATTTGTGTACCCATCCTGAGAGGGTGGGCGATAATATTTGCAAACGTTATGCAAAGGAGAATATAAATTAGACCTCGTACCACGCGATGGTACTCTATTCTGGTGAAGTAGACTTCAGCCAACAACTTTTAGGCTTTGACAAGATTATCAGAATTAAATCTGGAAACCAGGAGCTTGCCTTACGACGAGCAACTGTACATGTACTGCCCCCGAGATGGAAGGTTTATGATTTGTGCACCCATCCTGCAACGATGGATGGCAACTTGTGCCATGAGATAGTACTTTATATTGATTGTAACCTTACGAGGCTTGCCATATATATACGTGAATTTTGTGTATTAGACACAAAGTTACTGCGTTGCGTACGCATGCACTGGATTTCTCCAAGACAAACAGATTTGTTAATATGATAGCATCTCTACGTTTCTCAATACTCAATATTGCGTCGCACAAACTTATTGAAAAAGTTTTAAGAGATTTTAAAGAAAACCGTAATTGTATTTCAATTAACTTTGAAACAGTTATATTTCCACCTTTCTGCTCACAGAATATAATAGTAATTAACCTACATAGCCCACACATAAAAGACTACGAAATATTGTCATGCAAGCAATGATACAATGATATTGTATATAATATCATTGCCTGCAAACTATTTTAGCAGCATTTTTTTTTTTTTTTTTTTTTTTTTGTTAGATACAACAAAAAATATGTTCGCAAATGGTTTGTCTGTAAAATTGAGGTGGCGGCCACAATTATAAGACTTAGATACTCCATTTGTACTGTATCTAGGCTTTTAATTCCCAATCCTAGGTTACCCTATGAGTTCTACTTGTCAGCACACGTGAACTTACAGATACCGCACAATCAAAAGTAATATATTAACAAAACTCACTTGTTTACTGAATTTATCCAATTATCACACCACATTGATAACGCCTGAGCGCCTTTTCTTCAAGTACAACTAATGTCTCTGTTTCACTGTTCCGATTGTATTATTGTAAATTGACCATCCATTCTGAAAAAAAGCTTAGAACTAACTGTAAGAGATGTATTATTATCGTAGAACTCGCCTACAAAATAATTCTGCAAATGCTTAAAACTGCAGGTAGATGTACTATATTATCGTAGGACTTGGCTACAAAAATAGTTCTGCAAATGTTTTAAACTGCAGGTAGATTACAATTTGTAATATTACATGTTTATGTGTCCGTTACTTTTTATCCACTTAGAAAACTCTCACATAAAGCTTACCCACATTAAACATTAATAAAAATATCAATTCAGCACAAGTATTAATTTATAATTTTTAAAATTTTCAAATATACAAATTACTGTCAGTGGGCTAAATGAAAATTGATTATTTACAAATTTATGACCAACATAGCCCAATTTACTTGCACTATATTCAAACCACACACTATTTAATAGTATAAAACATTTCATTATCAATAGTATAAAACATTTCATTAGGAACACACAAAAAAACGAACGGCAAACACCGTTAAAATGTTTTGTACTTACGTGCATTTTGTTCGGCTTCAACTATTTGTAGCAAATATTGTTGTTCAACATTGTATACTTTTGGAATTATTTAGATATAGAATTTGATTTAAATTCCACAAACAGTTGTATATTGTAGCCTCGGACGGGTGTCCGTGACGGGAAACAAGACGCCAATGAACACGAATGGAGTGAGCGTGTTTTACAACAGCTCCCCCCACCCGCCTGGCAATATGACGTCACGTCCGATCAAATCACAGTGAAGTAGACCAATAGGAACAAATATGACGGGAAACCGGAAGTGCCGCTCTCATTATAAGCTTCGAATAACGGTACTGTGGTTTAATGGCTATATTTTTGGAACGGAATAAGATACGAAAATACCTGTAAGGCGACTTGTTTTAGGTGTTTTGAAAATAGGGAAAATACATTATAGCCAAAATCGAACTTATTTAATTTTCCAACTAAGGGGACGCATTATAAAAGGAAAATGATAAATAAAAATTACATTACGTAGGTAGTATAAATATTTCTATTAAACAATCTAGGTATCAACACATTTAGCAGTAATAGCCTCCATCCAGATAAAGACAAATTTTATTATGTATTCTTTGTATAGTATTAGTTTATTTATTTTATTATAAATATATGTATGTGTTATTATTATATTTCATTTTTATTAATTGTATTCTTGTATTGTATACTTTGTCAGGCCTCCCACTAGGTGTACAGTCGACATTATGTGCGTCTCAGGTAACCGATGGATGCAAATAGCCAATTGTCGTTCATTGTGGCGTTCTAAGGGGGAGGCCTATGTTCAGCAGTGGACGTCTTCCGGCTGATGATGACTGTATACTTGTTTCTACTTTCTTCTTTCCTTATAGGGGCCTACTGGAAGAGAACTCATATTGGGTTAAGCACGCCATATTTTATGTTCTTTTGTATTTTAAAACTGTTTGTGTCTATAGTGTGTACATAAAATATAAATCTATCTATAATAAAACTTATAATAAAACTGTAACAGGTCCAATTCTGTACATTGAAGATATTTTGAAAATTATGTTTGGAAGGCATTCTATAACCGATACTAAAGCCAAAAATGTATTTTTTTTATTTTTGTCTGTCTGTCTGTCTGTCTGTATCTCGGCTGAGCATCACGCCGAAACTACTGGATGGATTGAAACGAAACTTTGCATGATTTGAGTCAATACTCCGAGGTAGGACATAGGATACTTTTTATCCCGACATTCCGCACGGTTCCCTTGGGAGAGGGGACAAAAGTCAAAATGTGTACTTGGTTATACGCTTGTTTCGATTTTAACAAATTTTTCATTATAATTATAATAAATATTTGTAAGGGAACACTCATAGACAATGTTAACAATATTGAAATCAAACTACTTTTACGGATTTTTTCGCGGTTTATTTTTTGATTTTACTATCCCGACGTTTCGAATGCTTTGCAGCACCCATGGTCACGGGAGGACTGAGATGTTGAACGTCCTTATGTCACAATTATGCCGGTGTACCCTCAGGTCTTCTTAGTTATTATTGTTGGTCCGATCTACGCAGTAAGAGCTTACAGTATCTTGAGGCCGTACAGTGTTTTGATTGATATCGGATTTAATTATATTTATCACAGGATCCCAAGCCGGTGGTAACACCCAACCATCTTCTCTATTGAAATTAGGATGTTTTTTGATTTCAATAGCCTCACGAATCAGCCTAGGTAGGAATCGGTGTTCTTTTGCGAGGATTTGTGGTTTATCAAATCTAATATAATGGTGGGTGCGATCCTGAACGTGTTCACATACTGCAGACTTCGTACAGCGTCGGTGTTTCACATCAGCTATGTGTTCTTTAACGCGAGTTTTTATGCATGGGTGCTGCAAAGCATTCGAAACGTCGGGATAGTAAAATCAAAAAATAAACCGCGATAAAATCCGTAAAAGTAGTTTGATTTCAATGTGTAATATTCGGGTAAGTAAAAGACAACGCAATGTTAACAATGTTTGGAAATCGATCAGGTTAAGCAACGTTAGGTAAGGTCATTAAATAGATGGGTGACCGTTTAATGCGATTTGAACTAAACGTCTCCATGCTTCGGAGGGCAAGTACAAAGTGGGTTCAAGTTTTGAACCGACTTTAAAAAAGGAGGTTTTGTATTCTATGCAAATGTATATTATTGAAAGTTTAGTTAACGTAAACACGCGCGGGCGGAGCTGGGTGGGTTAGCTAGTAAATAAATAAATCTTAAAAAAATACAGGCAACTTTTGAGATCAATTATTATCATTTTTAATTATTTTGGTGGCCGGTTATTTATTATTTGTTATTAGGTAGGTACATACCTTAAATCTACATAGGTATACCTAGGTCTTCCTAGGTCTATATAGATTTAAAGTACCCACCTACTAACCGGTCACCAAGACCTAAAAAATATAATAATTGATCTCAAGAGTTCCTTGTACTTTTTAACCGACTTCAAAAAAAAAGGAGGTTCTGTATTCGACGCGTATGTATGTAATATTAATAAAAATGCGTAATTTTCATATATGTTAGTCTATGTGGGCTTCTAAACGAATTTACCAAATTTCACGAGTGTTTGTATGTATGTATGTATGTATGTATGTATGTATGTATGTAGGTTTGTCCGCAGATTTCTCAGAAACTACAAGTCCGATTTCAAAAATTATTTTTGCAATAGTTAGAGTATCTTTCAACTTAGGGTAGAGTACAATTTCAAAATCGGTCCAGTAGTTTAAGAGATATAAACTTTTTATGTTTTCAGTAAGTTACTGTAATGTAGACGTTCGAGTTGCGTGATAGTGCTGATACCTATCTTGGTAAAATAAGTCACTAAAAAGTGTTAAATAAACTATTTAAAAAAAAATAAAAACCGACTTCAAAGTAAATTATCTAAAAAGCATAAAATAACGAAAATATTATTGAAGTTGGTGCAGAATATACACAGCAGGTACGCTAACACCAACTTCAATAATATTTTCGTTATTTTATGCTTTTTAGATAATTTACTTTGAAGTCGGTTTTTATTTTTTTTTAAATAGTTTTTTAAGATGGTTAGTTATTGGTGCTAAATTTTGTGCCGATACCTAGATTGTTTAATAAACATTTTTTTTTTATGTAAAGTGATCTTTATTTATCATTTTCATTTTATAATTAATTAGCTGTTCCATCCAGAGTGAATAGTTTATAGATAAGACAGACAATTAGGTATACGTAAAATCAATAATTATTTGTATATTTTGTTATCTGAGTTGAGAAATAGGTATGCTAAGTTAATTTGGACTTTCCATATTATAAAATTGTAATTGATATTTACCTAATCAACTGAAAAAAACAAAGTAACTGTCTACAAACTGATAGAATTAGTAGGCAAGTTGACGGTTACTGTTGTCGTATTGGCCAAGAAGATTTATTATTATTTGAGTACCCTAAATCAAGGTCACTTACATAGCTCTCAGAATCTGTAAGTTGAAGTGGCAATGGACAGGCCACATCGCTCGAAGAACCGATAAACGATGGGGAAGAAAGGTGCTCGAGATTCGACCACGATCTAGAGGATGCAGCGTAAGTAGGTAGGCCTCAAAGGTGGACTGAGGAAAATGTGCGCGTTGCAGGCAACCGGTGGATGCAAGTAGCCAATTGTCGTTCATTGCAGCGTTCGAAGGGGGATGCCTATGTTCAGCAGTGGACGTCTTCCGGTTGGTGATGATGATAACCTTAAAGCTGAAAGTAGATTGTTCAGAATCAGTAATATAATCGAATGCAATAATAACATCATTTTATCCCAAAAATAGTATGTTATTTTTTTTTTTAAATTAGCTATCCATTATCGTTACGTAAACCAGTAGTCCTCGGGCGCGCGTGTCGACCTTTAAGTTTCTTAATAGCCTCCTTCTGGGCCCTGCCTACCAACTACCTTCCCACGGCTACTTCCGTATCATCATCCGCTACGCTGTTTTGAATTTTTTAGTCATTTGTCACCACACGTGTATGCGTGAATTTCTTTTTTTTACACTTTTAAATTAAAAAAGTACATGGGGTGGATTCGACTGCAGGTTAAGTATGTATATACAAAAAAATCATATTGTATATCAACCCACTAATGTTTACCTTTGATCCAATAAAAACCATGATTTTAATAGGTATCCGCAATCTTTATTTGTATTATGGAATTGATAGGTTAACATTATAGATTTTGGATTCAGAACAATTATTAATTTTAGGCATAAGGGGATACAGAATAAAAAATATTTTAAAATCAATTACTACTAACAGAACTCTGCTTAATTATTTGTTTTTTTTTTTGTAGGAAAAAAGTTATCGTAAGTATAGTAAAGTCGTATATTAAAGTTCGAGTCTTAGGAATTTAAATAACATTATGCATATTTTGTTCAGATTTTAATAAGAAAGCTAGAACCAACATATAAAACAGAGTAAGTTCTAAACCATAATATAATATTATTAAATAAAAGCATTATTTTATTTTTTATTTTTTGTAGGCAGGCCTCCCACTAGGTGGACCGACGACATTGTTCGCGTCGCAGGCAACCGGTGGATGCAAATAGCAAATTGTCGTTCATTGTGGCGGTCTAAGGGGGAGGCCTATGTTCAGCAGTGGACGTCTTCCGGCTGGTGATGATGATGATGATGATTATTATTTTATATTATTATTATTTTAGTAGGTACAAAGCCTATTATTTATTGCAGTTCATCTTCACAGGAAAACTAATAAAATAGAAAATTTGCTTAATTATGGAACAGTGGTGAGTATATATTTTTTTTGTTAGATTTAATTATTTATTGTATATTTTTAAATTTAGTTTAAATTTAAAAATAACAGGGTTCAAACTTTAGTGAATAGAATAAAGTGTTAAAATTATTTTTTAATATTTTAATTATAGGAATGTATTCCTATAATAAAAATTTTTAATTATTTCAGTTTCTAAACAATTACTATAACACTCTATGGTCACGGAAGTTCTTAGTTGTCAGATGCCCTCAGATTTTTAACTATTTTTGTTAGTTCCTATATAATCCTGAAACAGCTGTCTCCCAGTGACCATGGATGCTATAGTGTTCAAAACGTTAGGACTGTAAAATTAAAAAAAAAAATGTTGCTTTTATTTTTAATTTGTTTTTTTTTTTTAAATAAAGGCCGCAGAAGAGGAGAACAATGCGAATGAAATACTAGACGAGTAAGTATAATAATATCATAATAATAAAATAATAATTATAATTACATTCTATCATCAAATATTTACGAAATATATTATTTTTTTAGATCAGAATCTCATGAAGACGACGGAGTAAGATTTTTTTTATTTTTAAAGTATGTTATTTAATTAAAAAATTGCATTGACTATCCATTCCAAGTATAATACGACAAATATTATCACAATGATATTGTTTTATAATTTTTTAAATCAAGGTGCAATATGTTTTATTTTACTGAACACGATGTCTCAGGGCTGGCGTGCCGCTTACCATCAGGAGAATTTTTTGGTTATTTCGTCACTAAAATGAATAATAAAAAATATCATTATTATTTCATCACATTGTAATAAAACTACTCTTACGATCCCGTAAGAGTAGTTTTATTACAATGTATACGGTTACGGTCACGGTTTATTTTATGTTTTACTTTTACGATAATAATAATAATACCTACCGCAATCGGTGCGGTATATTCCGTAATTAGTAGTTTTATTACAATAAATAAAAGACAACATTGAATTTTTACATTTTTAAATATAACAATAATAATATACAGGGTGGCCAGAAAAGTGAAGTCCAAAAAAATTTTTTAGGTGCCTCGTGTTGAGAGGTATCTGAATCACCCCTATGTATGTTCTACGATTATTCGTAGTTTTCGAGTTACTTAATTAGTTTTTATTAATTTTTGCAAAATTGCGATCAGATCAGTTTGAAAAATTTCAAAAAAAAAGTAGAAGGTTTCTTCGATTTTTTTTTCTTGCAACTAAATCTCTATGAACTAACTGTGCATTCATGCATAAAATAAACAGCCTCATAACTTTAATGGATGTTACTACAAAATTGACCTAAAGTTGAGAATTTATGTTATCATTTAAGATAACATAAATACTCGTAGAGTTTGAATTTTGTTGTTTTTTTTAAATATTGCAGTTGATTCTTAGTCGAAAGTCGGGGAAAAGGGACTACAGGGATCGTAGTTCCTTCTATAATGATACAGACTCGAGCAGCAGCAGTACCTCCTCGTCCGGCTCCTCCGACTTCGATAGGAACCCTGGAAACCCTTTCACCATATTCAAAGATAAATACAGACAGAACTGGCTATGGAACCATTATGTAAGTATTTTTTTAATAACAAAATATTTAAACAAAGCTGATGCAGTAACAGCTCAGTGGACGAGCGCTTGCCTTGGTAACAAGGTGCACAGGTTCGAACCCCAGCTTGCACCTTTGATTTCTTTTATAAATCATGTGCGAATCGTCTTTGTGCGATTGTTACTAGCTTTCGGTGAAGGAAAACATCGTGAGGAAACCTGCATGTTTGAGAAAGCCTAACAAGCTTTCGAAGGACGTGTGAAGTCCGCCAACCTGCACTTGGCCAGCGTGGTGGACTATGACCTAAGCCCCTTCATCTTGAGGGGAGGCCCGTGCCTAACAGTGGGACATAAACAACGGCTAGTCTTATTATTATTATTAAACGAAACCGTTCCAGGATGCCAAACTAGCCGTAAAATTTATGCTACCATAGATGTTAAAAAATATTGGTCTCCTCTCTACTCGTTTACTAAGCCTAATCCCATAACTATTTTTTTTTCTATTCTGGTACAATCCACACATGGTTATCTGATCCCAAACTAGGCAGAGCCATACCAGATAACTGATGCTAATACTTATGTTATACTGTCTTTTTGGAAATACATATTTGTATAGATCTAACACCTGGGTGGTGATCGATTCCCACCAAGTATCTGGATACTTGGTGGGAATCGATCCCACGTTCTTATGGACCGGCCAGGGTGTCTAGTCACTAACCAACAGGCCCGTCGTTCATTCCAACCACTATGACTCCTATAAGCCAGAATCTGTGGTCACTAGAGAAGACACCGAGGTTCTACCTTCGGCGAGTCGCTACGCTAAATTGTCTTGGAGCCTGCTTCGAATTTAATCAGAAAAGTGGACAGCAGGAGTGCTAGAAAGAAACAAATACCACTTTTCTCCTTGGCAAAGCGGGAGACAAACAATACATTTCAAGTCGGTTTAACCACAGAAAGGAAATCTCTTACGCGATGATATAATGAATCCTTGAATTTTCTTTTAAAGATGGACGGAGACCATGTCAATATAAATCCGTACGGGCCAAACTTGCATGATCTAGGACCATCAGGAGCCCAACTGTTCTTCAACCGGAAATGGTGGTATTTCAATCAGGTAATTTATTTTTTCTTAATCTCAACGCGAAATGTGGTGTTGCGAGTTTAAGGCCTCTGCCTCGAATCTTGCGGGCAGCGGGGCGGCAGTGGCGGCGCGGGAGCGGCAGGATCTTATGCGCATCAGACACCGGTCTCACCGGCGAGGCCGAAGGGTCGTATGCATGCGACCTCAATGACGTGCATCACCCCAGTGGCGGACTAAGCCTGTCGGGGGCCCGGGGCGGCAAAAATTTATGAGGCCCCCCGGTCAGAAAGTGACATATTTTTCCTTCCTTCTAACGAGGGCTATGTTTTTCAAGAGTATGTATGTATGTTTATTTGTTTGGCATGGCCTACAGCGTCGCAACGTCTCAATGGATTTTGGCTTATGATATGCCTTTAGATTCGCCTTAGTTGTGGCAGTGACTTAAAGAATACAGGGTGGAAACGTTAAATGCCAACAGACGATATTTTCGTAAATTATAGTGATATTCTTTTTCTTAGTCGTGACCTTATGACCGAGAGACGTAACGAACGCGGACTTTTGCCACTGTTTTTCACTATGCCGCTTGATCTTGAGCTCGATGTATGTTTTTCTGTAGCGTCGTTCACGTAACCGTGATTGTGTATGCCTATCGCATTGGCATGCACCTTTGCTTCTTCTGCCGTCCATTTGGCACGATAAGCCTCTCTAGGCAGTCCGGTTTTCTTCAGTCCGTGTGTCCGAAAAAGATGAGGACGCGTTTAACGCAGATAGTGAATAGTCACTCCTTGATATGTAGCTCTTCGGGAATAGACGCATTAATACGACGCTCTGTCCACGATATGCCTAGCATTGCACCAACACCACATTCCGAATGCATCTATTCTTAGAAGAATGCGAGGCTTGTCCAGGTTTCAGAGGCACATAGAAAGATCAAGAAGACTAGAGTATGCATTAATTTGATTATTGTGCGGCTAACACCTCCGTCCTTCTCGAGTCTTTTTACAGCTGTTTTTTTCCATCTGGGATCTTCTAATTACCTCTTGAACACATTCTCCATCATCGCTTATTTGTGAGCTTAGATATATACATTTACATTTGTGCATTAAATCTAGGTCGCGCAGCTCGTTGGTTCGTTTCATGGGATCCCGCTACGGTCGATAAACATCAACTTTATCTTACTGTTGATGAGGAGCCCACAGCTCTATGCTGATGCACTCAATTTTTTCTAGAAGTTCGGCCAGTTTTTTGACCGCGGATCCTATTATTGTGGTGTTATCTGCGAAGCGGAGATTATTCAATAGATTCCCACTAATCCGGACAGCTGCCTCCCAGTCCTCTAAAACTATACGACGGCCCCGCCCGGGCCCGACGGCCCGTTGGTCTAGTGGTCAGACACCCTGCCTGCTAACCGATGGGTCGTGGGTTCGTTTCCCGCCAAGTGTCTGGGTGTTGTTTATCTATTTAAGTATGTATTTACAAAAAAAAAGTATATAAGTATTAGTATCAGTTGTCTGGTTTCCATAGTACAGGCTCTGCCTAGTTTGGGATCGGATGACCGTGTGTAGATTGTCCCAAGATATTATTTATTTATTTATATGCATTATTATGTTCACCAATTAGATAAAACAGCTGTGGTGATAGTATGCAACCTTGACGCACACCTCGTTCCATTTAAAAAAGTCCTGAGCCTGCAGCGCAAGATGGCTGACCGGTTCGCTAGAAGGGTAGTACTGCAATGTCCTGCATGAGGTGTAATAGTCCTAGCGCGCCTTTCGACCCTGAACATCCCAGAGGACTTGGACGCGAGGGTCAATGATCGAATTCACGTCCACTGCCATTGGGGTGAAAGCGCACCCACGCTCAAATAACTCCAGGAGGAAGAGAGACGGCACGCACTTGAACATTTATGTGGCTCATGGTCTCTAATGAGCATACACGAGTAATAGGAGTAGTCAGTGTTGTCCTGCCAGTCTTCGAAGTCTAGCTGCGGCAGAAAGGTATACTAAGGGGGTGGGCATGTAAATTCATTTAGATTGGTCAGTCGGATTGGACACGACTACCCTGTACCAGCAGCAGTACCTAGGTATCTACTATATTGGCAGAGGAATCGGATGTGAAAGGTCTTTCTGTGAGATGGTTATGTCTCAGAAGGAGACCAAAAACACGAAGACACCGTGTCGTCATCGGGCGGTGCAACACGCATCGTCAGGGCCCCAATAGAAAACAAAGACAGGTATTATCTGCCTTAAAGAGGCCTCATGGTTTCCGGACTCACTGGATGGCGGCTCTGTGCGGCCCATCCTCAAAACCAACAAAATGCGACACCTTGGTAGGTGACGATGCGTTCGAGGTAGGAACTGCGTCTATAATTCAGAGCAACCACGAGTGTCCTGGATGAAGCGGACATTCCTGCTCTCAGGCCCAGGATGTCTGGTAGTTTTTTTTAAATTTTGTCTATCGATCGGTAAAACACGGTGTTGCTGATGGTAGGAAAAATCAATCAAAAACGCTGAATTGATTGAAACGCTGAAACGATGAAATTGAATTTTGTATAAGTATATTACACTTCTTTTACAAATCACAAATTGATTGATTCATTTTACAGTGTACATTTTGTGTACATTGTAGGTACGTTTGTATTTTAGTTACGTGCATCATGGGGCCCCCAACTCCAAACTGCCTAATACTTACAACACAACACATTATGGCCGTCTTTGATATTTAGTTGAGAGGACATAATATATGCTGGATTATTTCAAATAAGCTTTAGGAGTTCTGATGCACAAAATTAGTTCACATACCAATCTTTTGATCTGAATGTCGCTTTGTCAGACTAACAGAGTTTATGCGCCGGAACTGTAAAATAATCTAGGTATGATATTACTCTCTATTACGTAGTATAGGTACTTAGATACCTCAATAATAATTAAAAAGAACTTTTGGAGATTGGAGGCCCCCCTGGACCCGAGGCCCGGGGCGGACCGCCCCCTCCGCCCCCCCGTTAGTCCGCTACTGCATCACCCCACTGAGTTTCATGCCGTTTCTTCTCAGTTGGGGCGCGTTGTGAACCGGTGGTAAACTCAGCCCTCTCTTAAGCGACAGCCAAGCCGAGGCCGTGCCTCCCTGAGGTGCCCTTGAGCTCGTCGTTACTTCTGCCGTTAAGGCTAGTGTGCTTTCAGCGCTCGCCTCCTATTGTCCGGTGAAGATGTAATGGCCATCTGCGGCCAAGAGCGTCTATCATTCCCCAAAAAAAAAAAGGATCATATGCGTAAAATCAAATGGACCGGTTCTCGAAAAAAGTGACGCCGCTGCCGCCGCCGCCCCGCTACCCGCACCTAACGCCTAAGTTTGTATGTCTATCTATGACTTTATAATTTTTAAATGTTGTACGCGTTTTATTTGAAAGTTGGTTTAATCAAGATCGTTCTTAGCTTTGACGAAAATCTATTCAGCCGTTTATTATAAAAAAGTTCTCATGTCTATTTTTTTATTTATAATTTCTATAGCCTTAGCCAGATTTTTTACTGTTTTAGCACCAGTTTTTTTGTCCATTTGAATAATAAGAAGAATTTAGAATGTAGGCACTATTCAAAATTCTTCAAAAGACACATGTATTTACAGATCATAAAATGTAAGATATATTTTTTCAGGATGACTATAAACCTATGGGATGATTGGGAACAGGCTTCAAGTTACAAGTTCATATTATTTATGTAAATAATCACAAGAAACTTTAAATAATTAAATTTTAAATTATTACGCACGTATTTATTTTGCTTTGTCATGGACAAATGATTACTGATGCCAAATATGGTCATCGGCGGGTAGTGAATGTTACTGCAGCCTTGTTTTGTCTTATTTATTTATTTAAAATTTGCACAAACTATACAGGGCGTCCTATGTTCAGCAGTGGACCTTTTCGACGGCGGACTTAATAGGCATTTTCTACCATTAGGTAGTGCAGAAATATTTTGTAGTTGGTCTAAAGTGAAAAGAGTAAAGAACATACTTATAAAGTGTGTAAGGGACATCGTACCGAAAACCGATACCAGGGATCCAGTACATGATTCTGAACACTATAGTGTTGAAATTTTTCATCAGCTTTTTCATGAATTTCCAAAAAAAAAAACACTTTTTTAAATAAAATTAGTATAATAATATCATTATTGGTATAATAATAAAGCATAATTTTAATTTTAAAACAATAAATTACTTATTTGTGGAAAAATTATTTAATTAATTAATTGCCTATGTACTGTTTTAGTGCATAAATAATAAATAATAGGCAATTATTTATTATTATTTTAGATTAGAAATTAGCAATGTAATATGAGAAATAAATATTATTCCGCATATATTCATTACATGCTCGAAAATTAATAAGTCAGTCATTTGTCATTTTCCATATCTTCTGTAATGTTGTAACAGACATTATTTGACATCTTATAATTTTTTTTTTCGGTACGATGTCCCTTACACCCGTTATACCGGGTGTCCCGGAAAGGGTATGTCAAGCTGAAGGGTATGTGTAGTATTGATACTAAAGACTCAGGAAAAAATGACAAATGCGGCACAAAATTTATATTTTATATTACATAAAAAAAAATCGTATTAAAACTGTTCCTAAGCAGCCCTGTGTCATTGTGCCTACTTCTATGGAGCTACTTGTATTGATTGCGTGCCCTGTTTAATAAGAAATTCATTCATTTTCGGTTAAAAAACGAACAAAATTTCGAGCTCACTGCACTGAAACTGTTGACTATTTTCATTATTTTCTTTCACAAATTGTTTTTTTGTGTTACACATTGCGTCCTTACCGGCTTGATACCCCATTTCTGAGACATCCTATATATATAAATCTTACCATATAATAAATATCTTAATGTATATCTTGCAATGTACGTATATCTCTCGTATTGTTAGTGGCCAACCTTATGTCAGAGTTGATGAAGCTGCTCTTAGGCCTCTGATTTAACGACTGCTGTCTTGGTAACGAAGCATGTAGACACTCAGTTCAAATGCCACTAAACGGTCACCCATCCAACGTCCTTGCCTAACGTTACTTAAGTAACTGATCGTTTACCTAACATTGATTACAACTAGCTATAGCGTTGCTACTGTTGTTTGTTTAAAAAAACAAAAGGGAAAAAATGACAAGCCCGCTGAGTTTCTTGCCGGATCTTCTCAGTTGAGGCCGCATTGTGATCCGGTGGTAGCTTTTAAAAAATTGACCGTTCAAAAGTGCTAGCGTGCCTATTTGAAATAAAAATTATGAATTTAAAATTTTGAACTGCGGCGCTCTATGTGGAATAGCTGAAGGCTTTGTGTAGTGTCTCTTTGCAGCCAGTGCCGTTACCCATCGACGGCAGGAACTACCTTTACCATTAGATAGAATCGCAGTCAATCACTAGCTTCATCATCATCATCAGCCGGAAGACGTCCACTGCTGAAAAAAGGCCTCCCCCATAGTCCGCCACAATGAATGACAATTTGCCATTTGCACCACCGGTTGCCTACGACGCGAACAATGTCGTCGGTCCATCTAGTGGGAGGCCTGCCTACGCTGCGTCTTTCGGTTCGTGGTCGCCACTCGAGAACCTTTCTTCACCAAGGGTTATCGGTTCTTCGAGCGAAGTATGATCACTAGTGTAAATAAAATATTTTGAGAAAAATTAAAAACGGACTTCAAAGAAAAATAAAACGAAAATATATTGAAGTCAGTCCTAACAATAGCTTTATGGTGTGTTATTTAAAATCAGCACCGACTGGCATCGACTTCAAAGAAACATTAACAGTCCCTATTTTTAAAACTACTGAACCGTTTTTTATGAAACTAGTACTCTTCCCTAAATTGAAAAATCATGACGTGGACGTCACGTGGTGTTTGAAATTACGTTTAAATTTACGTCACTTTAAAAGGAAAAGGTAAATAAAAAATGGTGTATGGTACAAAGGTTGCCTGGAAGAGATCGCTTTTAGCGATAAGGCCGCCCATTGTTGCATGTCTTATTAATTTGTATGTCTTCTAGAATCTGTTTGTTTGTGCGCATTAAAGAATTGTATAGGTATCAAAATAAATGTAAATTTTATAATAAATCTTTCAATAATGCACACCAGCCTGTGCGGTGTCCGGGTAATATTAGCACCCTACCAGCACTTCCCGTTGGGTGTTCGTAAGAGGTGACTTAGGGAAAACAAGAAGACTGGAGGCAGCGTCCTTCTATTGGATTACCTACCATCTATACTGCGATCCCCAAGCCACTGCCAAGCGTGCGGATTATGGCAACCCCTCTCTAAATTTTAATTATAATTCTCATGCATGTTCCTTATTCGTAAAAATAGATTTACATTATAGAGAACATAACAAAAGTCGCCCAGAAACAGGAAATAGCCAATACAAAACAGAATATCAAAATTGTACGAACAACTTTCACGAAAGCCTTCTATTTGCTCGAATCTATTTCCCGTCCGCAACATTTTCTATAGAAACTATTTTGGTTCAATCTAGACCACGATGTTTGTAGAAAGGATAAACATGGCTGCTAGCGGTCGCCTAGATCTGGAACTAAATAATAAATTTACCTTACTACATTGGTCGCAACGTAGAATATACCTTACACTTAATTACACTTTAAAAAAAAATATATGTTGTCTAATAATGTTGTCATTTACTTACGCGAATATTACACATTGAAATCAAACTACTTTAACGGATTTTATCGCGGTTTATTTTACGAAGTCTGCAGTATGTGAACACGTTCAGGATCGCACCCACCATTATATTAGATTTTATAAACCTCAAATCCTCGCAAAAGAACACCGCTTCCTACCGAGGATGATACGTGAGGCTATTGAAATAAAAAAACATCCTAATTTCAATAGAGAAGAGGTTGGGTGTTAACCACCGACTTGGGATCCTGTGATAAATATAATTAAATCCAATATCAAGCAAAACACTGCACGGCTTCAAGATACTGTAAGCTCTTACTGCGTAGATCGGACTAACAATAATAACTAAGAAGACCTGAGGGTACACCGGCATAATTGTGACATAAGGACGTTCAACATCTCAGTCCTCCCGTGGCTATGGGTGCTGCAAAGCATTCGAAACGTCGGCAAAGTGAAATCTAAAATAAACCGCGATATAACCCGTCAAAGTAATTTAATTTAAAAAAAATATACTTCCACAATTTAGACTAAAATATTGTTTGAAATGAAATTATTCATTGCATATAAGCTTAGCGCCTGAACATTTCGATTGGTCAGTATTTTGAAGAAGCGACCAACGCATCACGACGCGGCGTCAACTGAGAAGATCCGGCAAGAAGCCCAGCGGTTCCTTATCATCGACTCCATATCTAGGTGCTCTGGTCTTCCACGTTATGGAGCGCCAGGTCATTTTGCTGCTCGGAGCGGCGGATCCTATTCAACCGGATCGGACACGACCTCTCTCCGCCAGCTGCAGTGTCGGCTGTGCTGGCGGAGGAATCGGGGTGGAGAGCCATAGCCTCCTGTGAGACAGTCATTTCCTAGAAGGAGGTCTCGGAGCGGGATCAGGAGAGGGCCGATCCCGCTCGGCGATAGGCGATAACGTCGGGGCGGCAGCGCTCATCGCTCCGGCTTCAACGTCGGGGGCCCAATAGAAATGTGAAGTGGTAGCGATAAGGCCGCCCTTTGTACATATTTCAGTTTTTAAGTGCTTTTATGTGTTTTATTTTATGTGTAGGTGAGTTTGTGTACAATAAAGAGTATATCTATCTATCTATCTCCTGGGAGTGGGTCGCGGACGCATAGGTAGGGACTCCTACTAAATGCGACCTCGAGGCGGGCGACAACGCGGTATAGACTATGCGGCTATCCCCCCGGGACATGCTCTAGCGAGCGCCTGGCACTGGAGAGACTGGTGAAGGTCTGAACGGAGAACCCAGTCTCTCCATATGGTTGATTGATGAAGGCCACCGGGGAGGTTTTGGTGGGTAAAACTCCCACATAACCCGGCCTCCGCCCCCTTGGAGACCGGGTACCTTTTGAAGCTTTCCCATCGACAGCAAAAAAAGGTACTTTGTATCGGTCGTATTACCTTGTAAATCATAAAGTAAACAAGAGTTTTTATGGATATGCCTTCAAAGAAGCAACACTCCTCTCTCAACGTTTCGTAAATCAACAACCGTTTGTTAAGCCTATATTAAAAGCCCATTATTTGTTTAAATCATATGAGTAATCAGCTTGAATACGATTTTTAGCCTCACCAATCCCACGCTTTTGAAGTAAACGATTTTCATCCATTTTCTGCCAACAATGCCACGTAGCCTGAGGGCATCCTGCACTATGTTTGCGGTCTCCGTTTAATAGCCTATTTATATTTGAATACGGTTAAATGACTTTTGTGACCCCTAAGGGGCCGTTGAGGTATGGACCGATTAATAATGTGTACAGCAAGCAACGAGACGAAGTAGTCCTGCGTACTGAGACGGGGTCCAGTCTAATGCTTAGACTGACCCCGGGCTTAAGGTTCAGGCCATTTGTGACCACTTGAGTGAGTACAGTCAATCAATCAATGTTAAAGGTATACAACTCTAGACATTTATTTTGGTTAATCCCGAATAATAACTCAACTCTTGAGCAATAATAACAAGAAATTTGGATGATTTTTTAGAGGTAGATACACCATTTCTTTTTTGAAGTTCATAATGACAGATAAACTAGTAAAGATACATTTAAATCGATAAATTAACGTATCGATTCTTGAAGACTAGTACCGTGCAGTCATAGAGTTTATATATTAAGAATAGAGTACGCGTTCGTCTATGGCCCCCTTATACAAAGCGTAGGCAGATTTTCCTCTAGGAGGCAGGTGAATTAAACTATTTAAAGTTATATTGATATGTAAGTGATAAATAGTGATGAGTTTGATCTGTCACAAGCGCAAATGTCGATAAATACAGCTGACGGTATAGTACTTATTGTCTTGTACCTGATATTTATGTATTTTGATGTTCTTACCCGTGCCTACGGGTTCTTACTAGAATTAAGCATTCTATTAGTACTTGTACTTACTGATGTGTGTTCTGTGCGTGCAGTGTACCCAAGTGGAACTGAAAATGAGGCTACATCTATACAAATCCGTCGAAGTATTCGTATTTTTTGGAATATTTAATTTCTTGTAACTTTTTCTGATTCTGCATAGTTGTTTGCACAGTCTCCCACTTCTCCTGAAGTTTGAGCTCCTATTCTTAAGTCGACAAGTAAATATAAAATATTTATCGTTAAATATTTATATATTATGATGTCGTGCGGCTAATCATGATGATATACGACCATATACAAGTCTCATAAAAGTCAATTAACGTTAACTCTGATTTGGATCTTGGATCTGATTTGGGACCCCCCCCCCCCTATTTAGAAGGAAGGGGTTGCCATAATCCCCACGCTTGGCAGGCGTCTTGGTAATGGTGGTAAGTAATCCAATAGTAAGACGCTGCTGCCCGTCTTCTTGTTCTACCTTCTTGTACTAACGGAGTATAGAGTATTTTTCACTAATTAACGGTTGTGAGTGCACCAGTTAGGTATTTTCTACCACCTTTGCGTTCTATTCTAAGATAGAAAATAAGCTTGTTATTCAAAAGGTGTAACAAATTAATTCATTAAACTGACTATAAATAAAGGCATTAGGGACGGAAAGTTTGAAGCCTAATCTACTACTAATCGCCAATAGCTGAAAACGATATTTCTATGTTTAGAACAGAAAGATTCAGGTTTTGCTCGTATATAATAGGGTTAGTTCTCCTAATCCGCTTAAAATATTGTAATTAAGATTTTGTAGTGAAAAGTTATTTATCATCATTCATCATTAGCAGCCAAAAGACGTCCACAAAGGCCTCCTACCTTTGAAGGGAGGAGGCCTTTGTGAACATCCCCACGCTGTGCAGGCGTCTTGGGGATAGCAGTATAGGTGGTAGGTAATCCAATAGAAAGACGCTGCTGCCCGTCTTCTTGTTTTCCCTTAGTCGCCTCTTACGGACACTTAACGGGAAGATTTGAGGAAGTTACGAGTGTTAAATCTCATCTCATTAACATAATGTAGCAGTACACATTGCAACTTGGTGGTAAAATATATGACACTGCGGTAGAATCTAAATGGACAGTCTTTCCAGAAAAGATCTACAACCTTTTTTTTGCCGTCGGGGGGAAATATTCAAAAGGTACTCAATCTTTGCAGGGATGGAGGCCGGGTATGTGGGGTTTTTACCCACTTAAACCTTACCAGTCGTCTTCATCAACAAATTACCTACCACCTAGTAAATAAGTGTAAGACAGACAAGACTGTCTGTCTCGCGCATAAATAAATTAATAAATATAAATTCGAACAAGACACACAAGTTTGTTTGCTGTGTCTCATTCATCCACAAGCTATGCTCAGAACTCTATAGTTAATCGCTTACACAGAAATTATAATAAGAAATTTAATTCAGCGGACGTTTTTTATGGTATTAAGTCTAGTTTAAAAAAAGACATTATAAAAATAATGATGCAGGAGGGCTATTCATAGACACACGCATGCAGTTTTATTCATATACCCACATGAACACACACACACACACACATACACACATCTACTCAAATACACTGCTACACACACACTTCTACACACATACACACACCCATCTACACACACGCATACTATTTAATTCTTGTTGAATACTTTTTGTTGAATAAGTACTTAATTATTCTTTTTCTTTTTTTCTTTCTTGACTACTTAGACTACTTTAAATTAATTAGCTAAATAATGTAAATCCGTTCTTGGCTTTTTGTATAAGAAATATGTTCTGACTGTGTTATTTTATGAGCTGTGGATTTTGTTTCAAAATAAAATAAAAATAAAATAAAATAACTGGCAATTATGAATCGATTTGAAAAAATCTTTCTTTTATCTATTCTTTAAACCGTTGATTGGGTCCCATAAAAAAAATTATTGCTTACGAATAAGAAGTTCCTGAAAAAACAAGGATGGTTACTGCGCAGGAGAACTGCAGGAATGCGTATAAGATGACTTTATGTCGCTTTTTAAGGACAAAAATGGTCGTAACTCTGGCAAATATTTACCAATTTCAATGATTCTTTTTTTATTTGAAAGAAGAAACCACTGTTATGAATCTGTATGAATTTTATCACAACGGATAAGTACTTCCTGGAGGACCATGAACGATGTGGAGGAATTTATCTGGTAAAAACCATAAAACTGATGTTCTCCATTACATTACTCTGACAAATATGAACCGATTTCAATGATTCTCTTTTTATTCGAGAGAGTAAACTACTATGATGCCATCCAAATTTCATTACGACCGGATAATTTTTTCTGAGGAAACATGAAATAAGTAAAACTATGTAGGTAGACGATAACGTGATTATAACCTACCTAGATCATTTTACCGTCTTCGATGGGTCAATCTTTATGTATAAAAAGATCACTAAAAAGTTTAAAATAAAATCTTTTAAAAAAAAAGTTGAACCGACTTCAATATCACTGAAAAGTATAAAATAATTTAAATATTATTGAAGTTGGTGTTAGCGTACTTGCTGTGTATATTTGCTGTGTAAAAAGAATTTATTTCTTTTAATTTTTTTATATGGGGGTCAAAATAGGTTATCAAAATTTAAAAGTGTGACTACTAAATCGAGTGGGGTATCATATGAAAGGGCTTCATTTGCACATCTCAAAACAGATTTTTATTTTGGCTTATGTGACGTAGTTTTTGGCTGATATTAAAAAATGTCAAAAAAAATACCGCCCCCCCCCCCCCCCCACTTATCTCCAAAGTTTGTGGAGGGAAAAATCTGAAATAATTATGCGTAATGCATGTCTATCTATATTTTACAGGAAAAATAAAATAATCTTTCTAAGTAGTACAGTTTTTTAGTAATCCTAAAAAAACCTCGACAAACAAACTTAGTTTTGCGGTTAGGTTTTATGGCTATCTGAGGTGTTACATGAATAGTAAAATTACGATAATACGTCCAAAGATGGTATGGAACCCTCGGTGCGCGAGTCCGACTCGCACTTGACCGGTATTTTTTTGTGTCTTACTTTCATCTTCCCCCCACTCACCCTACTTAAAACTAAAACTAGCTAACCCACGCAGCTCCGCCCGCGTTAACGTTATTAGATGGCTACATAGATATATTACGTGATTCTCACGCATTTTTAATACCTAGTATCAGATACATACTCGTCGAATACATAACCTTTCATGAAATCGATTATACACCGGGACCCACTCTCATATCTACCAAATATATGTACCAACTTAAAAAAAAACATAAAAAAGCGTGTTAAAAAATCAGTCAAGGCGTGTCGGAGGAGACAAACAACGAGACATGAGATAAGTGTGACTATCTGCTGCTCCTACAAACGCCAATTATGGTTAATTATCACTAAGCCATTTTTTTAAATTAGATTATTTCGACACTCAAAGACAACTAATACTTAACACGCTAATAGTGAGTAATATCAATAATCTCTTAGTTAATAATCAAAAATAATCATAACAGGCTCCGAGAGTCAGATTAAATAGATTACAAAAATGACTTCATTCAAATTAAAGTTAATTGATGTTAGTGAGTGCGGCACTATAACTCTAAAAATGTTAATAATTAGACTCTGACAGCCCTGCCTATTATAGCACTAAATTAAACCTTCGTTCCTAGGCCACATCAATGTTAATTTGCGTAACAAAGCGTTGGAAGTTATTAATCATGTAAACTGTTGGCTACTCGAGTGTTATATATAGATAGATAGACAATTCTTTATTGCGCACAAACAAACAGATACAAAAAGAATAAGACACAAATTAATAAAACATGCAACAATGGGCGGCCTTATCGCTAAAAGCGATTTCTTCCAGGCAACCTTTAATAATAATTATATAGATAGCCTATAGCAATAACAATCTGGTTATTTTTTCGTTCTTGCTGGGGAAATCATTAATAGGTCACCAGGACCCTGTAGGAGGTCATCCGGGGTATGTAGGATTCTTACCCACTAAAGCCCCGCGGATGTGCGGATTTTTGGCGAGTGCGCGCAAAAAATACATGACTTGATTCCACCATCTCCCTTCTATCATCGGACGTCGAGACGCACCGCGTATACGCACCCTTATATTGTGAATGTGCCTCCGGATTAAACGATTTGCTTCTTCGTTTATAATAAGGACAGCTATAATGGAACAGTTTGCCTGCGTCGGTTTTCCCGACCGATTATACCGAGTGTATTCAAGGCTTAAGTGAATAGGCTAGTGTCCTTTACCATCTTCGATTGCGTCGCCATTTTCCATCAGGTGGGTCTGCAATCAGCACTAGCTTATGATGAATAACGTCGCCATACCCGATTGATGTCTAAGGCCCACTCCCTAAACGCGTAGTGGTTCCGAAGGAGTACCAACCTGTTTATACCAACACATTATCACATATTCTTCAGCAGTGCGTAAACTTTCCTGTGTTCCGGTGTGAAGGGTGTGGTGTGAAGCTGGTGATATCACCAGCTTCACACACACGACACCCAACATTGAGATCGGTAATATTACCGAACTCAATGTTGGGTGATAAGCGACAATGTACTGCATCTCTTCATAGGCAGTTTTTTTTTGTTGGTATTAAATACGTTACTAGGTGGTAGGTTTCTTGTGCAGGAAACCGTCCGGGTAGGTACCACCGCAGTGTCAGATATTCTGCCGCCAAGCAGCAGTGTGTAAGCATTACTGTGTTCCGGCATGTAGGGTAGGGTGAAATTACCGGACACAAAGACTTAATATCTAATGTCTTAAGGGCAGGCAACGCGCTAGTGATTTTTCTGGTGTTGCTAATGTCTATAGACTGCGGTAGTTGCTTACCATCAGGCGAGCCGCACGTTTGCTTGTCACATTAGTAGTATAAAAAAACGTTGTGTATCACAAATAAATCGTTTGTTTTTTCTTTACTGTCGCTCTGTCCATGGATAGGAAATAATAATAAAAATATCCTTCTGGCCGATACGACCACAGCGGCGAACCTTTCACAAGATTAACCATCTATGCGGGAGATATTATAGTGCACAAGCGCTTGTGTAGACACAAGTGCGCTATCTCCTCCTTTACCTCACACAATCCTATGGGGACGGAAGACCCGATCCATAGCAACTTGTGGCCAGTCCTTACTATAATTGACTAGCTCATCCCGCTATCTCCGTCTAGGCCTACCACGACGTCGTGTCCCAGTGCGTGGCACCCATAGTGTGGTCGTTTTGACCCATGCAGTATACGGCATGCGACAAACATGCCCAGCCCAGTTCCACTTCAGTTCTGTTAAACAAATCAAGCCTTCAGTATTATATTAATTGAAGAAAAAAGTAATTATGCAACAACAACACATTAATTAATCTTGCCAACACAATAATTAATCTCGCCACTTTTAATTTCATGCCTATTTGTTGTTGCGATTTATAATTTCTGCTTTTTGGCTTATTGCAATTGAATAGTGAAACACGAAAGGATGGTTTAACATGCAATGGAACCAGTTACCGTTTTCATTTTTACTACATTTGTAAGTAATTTTAATTTACCTGAATTAGAATTACAATTATTTAGTAATGTTGAATGAACTAATTACAACTTTGAAAAAAAGTTGCTTGGCAATTCCGAAGTAGTACTAGGAAAGGAGACGCACCCTTAAGGTTTCGGCAGACAGCGGACGGGACGTAAAGAGTTGTAATATAATAGTTAATATAGTATATGTCACACAGAGCCGTCTGGTCTGACAGGCCCCGTCACGTCGCCGCCGCGTCCGACGGGAATACAACAGGCACGTGGCGTCCGACGTAATGCCAGTGTAGCCTAATGGACATGGAAAAATGGAAAACGGATATATCCGTTTACGCCGTTTTTTCCTGCCGCAAACGAAAGCAGCGCAGCTTCGACGTCTGAATCGCATGACATTTTTCGAAATACTTGAGAAATCGCGTCGAGTGCGACGGGTCATCACGCCCGCAGTGTGACATCCACGCCACGTCGCCGTACCATTCCGCCCGCTGTCTGACGAAACCTTTACCTTGTGAATGCCCCGTCAGTCCAAATTAAGCGATTCGTAATGCGTACAGCTTAGACCTTCCTCATAATACGGGATGTAAGGGACATCGTACCGAAAACCGATACCAGGGATCCAAGTACATGATTCTGAACATTCTAGTGTTGAAATTTTTCATCGGCTTTTTCATGAATTTAAAAAACAGTATGCCGCTTTTTTAATAAAATTAGGACATTATAATTATTGGTATAATAATAAAGCCTAATTTCAATTTAAAAACAATAAATTACTTATTTGTGAAAAATTAGCAATCATCAGCAGCCGAATAGTCCACTGCTGAACAAAGGCCTCTCCCATAGAAGGGAGAGGTTGCGATTTAACATATCTAGGGTTTATAATATCATTGTACAACTCTCGATACTCATGCAAAACAAGGTCTGATGGCAAGTAATTTATAACCATTGTATTATTACTGAATATTGAAGTACTAAGTACTATGTTAATGGAATTTCAAAGCGTCTGGTGGTTTACATTGGACCTAGGTATGTTAATTTTAAATGAAGTTTCAACCAACGTAATAAATTATTCGAATTGTACCAATAAATGCATTTACCAGCGACGTTACATTCATTTCAGTTTAGTAAACTGATTTCAGTAGATAGAGTTTATGAAAATGAGGCTTTGGATAATGCTTTAACGGTTATGTTTATGGTTGTGTAGAGTCCTCCTCTTTATCATCATCATTAACTAGGTACAGTGCCCTTTACACCGGAATACAGCATATTACACATTACTGCAGAATATCTGACACTGTGGTAACTTTTTATTTCGCGGGAGAAACCATCAAAATGTCCGTGGGAGATAAAAAAACCCGCGGCTGTCACATCGGCACACTGGGGACCCCAGGGTCTCCAGTGGTATCTGCACCAGTAGCCCGTCAGTGCCTTGCCTTTGAGCCTGCCGCCGGCGGGCGCATTGTAGCCCCGCGGGATCCAGTCACGGGGACGGTCCCCGTGAGCACCGTGACTGGGTTGGGGTTGCAACCCCGCCGCCGTCCTCCTCGAAGTCGCGCCGCCGTACTCAATGGACGTCCTAGGGCCCAAACCCCGAACGTCCAGCGACTCTGAAGAACTACAGTGGTACCTACCTGGGCACTATAAAAAAACACATGATAAAATAATTATTAATACACACATCAAAAGTGTCTAGGGATCAACATATATTTTTGCAATAACTTTTCTCCTGATTGATATTAATTAAAATTTTCTTTAAGGATTCATCAAATAAAGTGTTTTCGTTTGTCACAGTAACGATAAACCAAGTCACCTTTGCATTAATAAAGAAATTTGCCATTTTCCTAATAAAGGGATTTTTGACATTTGAACCACTAACACAAAAGTTCGAAAAAAAGACTGAAATAACAGTTTTCTTTAAAATTTTATTGGGTAACTTAAACAATTAATAATCCGTGTTTCTACCGCGAACACTAACAACACAAGAACATCGGTTTGGCATACTCAAAATGAGTTCATCCAAATCACGCTGTGGAATGGCCGCCCATGTTCGTTGCAACAACAAAAAAAGGTCTTCTTGCGACTGGATACCCTCCATATTCGGCAGAGCTCTTCTCTGTAGCATATCCCATGCATGCTCAATCGGGTTCAAGTCTGGCGACTGAGCAGGCCAGGGCAGGACATTGATGTTAGCTGCGGCGAGAGTCTGTCTTACAACTCTTGCGGTGTGCGGTAGTGCATTATCATGCATTAACTGAAATAAGGGACCGATTTGCACTTGTAGAGGAACGATGACGTCTGATACAATCGTCTCAGCATAAATTTGAGCGTTGAGGTTGCCTCTGATCCAAATCAACTCAGTTCTTCCGCCGATCCAAATACCCGCCCATACCATGATGGTTCCACCACTATAAGGATGGACTTCCTGGCAGGATTTTAATCGCTGTTGGCGTCCAGGGGTTCTCCAGTGTCGTATACGTCTTGTATCCGGTCTCATACCAAAACGAGACTCATCAGAAAAGCACACGAAACGCCATTGTTCTTCTGCCCAATTTCTGTGTTCAAGAGCCCATTGATATCGAATCCTACGATTGTGCATTGCTATAGGTGGTACCCGTAGCGGTCTTCGGGAATGAAGGTTCACTTCATGCAAGCGGTTTCTGACTGTTTGGTCGCTAATTAAGTTCCCTGAAGAGTGATGAAGCCTCACGGCTAACATCATGGCAGTTATTGTTGGAGCTCTTCGAGTTAAGATTTGAATATATCGGTCTTGTCTCCGTGTGGTGCAGCGATACCGTCCTCCATGGCGCTCAGCCACGGTACCAGTGCTTCGGTAACGTGTCCAAAGTCGACTGATAACACTCTGACTTGTATTCAGAGCTAAAGCCACAGTACGTTGCCGGGAACCAGCTTCTATCATTCCCACGGCTCTGAGCATTTCTTCCCTGCTTAAATGACGTCGCCGCTCCATAATAACGTTGGTTTTAATCAGTAGTAGGGAAACAGTAGCACTAATAATGTCTTCAATGCGTTGTATGTTTTTATAGGGAAAATATTGACAGCTGATTTTCATCTTTTACTCGAATTTGATTCACAGTTCCTAATTCAAATTATGAAATGCACCAAAAAGGATCCATATAAATTTATAAAATCATAAATTTATTACAAAGCCACATCTCAATCTCAAGAAATCCGCTTAAAAATGCTTGATCCCTAGACACTTTTGATGTGTGTATTTTTATTACTTACCTGTATTCACAATAATATAATAGAAGATCGGGTATCATTTGTACTGCTTCTATGGTTGCAGACGCGTTTGCCGTGATTCTGACTAGCTCGAATCGGATCCGGTCAATCTTAAAACGTGGGGCGCACTAAAAGTTTCCGGAATTAATAAGAAATAAACTATTTTATAAAAAATAAAAACCGACTTCAAAGTAAATTATCTAAAAAGCATAAAATAACGAAAATATATTGAAGTCGGTGCTAGCACATCATGTTAACTAACACTATCGCCAGCTGACACCGACTTCAATATATTTTCGTTATTTTATGCTTTTTAGATAATTTACTTTGAAGTCGGTTTTTATTTTTTTATAAAATAGTTTATTTAACACTTTTTAGTGACTTATTTTTACCAAAATAGGTATCAGCACTATCACGCAACTCGAACGTCTACGTTACAGTAACTTACTGAAAACATAAAAAGTTTATATCTCTTAAACTACTGGACCGATTTTGATGAAACTTGTACTCTACCCTAAGTTGAAAAATACTCTAACTATTGCAAAAAGAATTTTCAAAATCGGACTTGTAGTTTCTGAGAAATCCGTGGACAAACCTACATACATACATACCTACATACATACATACATACACTCATAAAATTTGGTAAATTTGTTTAGAAGCCCACATAGACTAACATATATTAATATGACGCATTTTTATCAATATTACATACATACGCGTCGAATAGAGAACCTTCTTTTTGAAGCCGGTTAAAAAACACTATTAAAGGTCAAAAATGAATATATTGTTTCTCAAAATATTCTCCCTTTGCGTAAATAAAGTGCATTTATTCATGCAATTAAACCAATTTTGAAAACTTTTGTGCCACTCCTCCGTGGTGACTTCAGAAACGTGTTTTTCATACTCTTCGACAGCCTCTTCTGGTGACGAAAATCGTTGACCGCGTAATTGGTTCTTATTTTTGGGAACAGAAAAAAGTCACAAGGTGCCAGGTCGGGGCTGTATGCAGGATGGCTCATAAGTTCTACGTTTTTCATCTTCAAAAATTCGTTTGTTTGTCTGGCCGTGTGGGAACTAGCATTGACATGGTGCAAGATGATACGACGTTTCCGATTATTTTTACGGAGTTACGGCAAACAAATGGTCGTGTAAAAAAAGAAGCAATCATCCGCTTAGATGCACTTTTCATGCACGCCCCTTTGGTTGTCTTCGGCTCATCTTGAAAGTCCCATACGCTCGATTGCTGCTTTGTTTTGGGATCGTAGCAATAAATCCATGTTTTGTCACCTGTTACTATGTAAATTTTACGCACCTTCGTTGAATCTGGTAAGCATGGAACTGCACTAAGTGACGCGGTCTGTTTTTTGAGCCTCAGTCAAATTGTGTGGGATCCACCGTGAGCACAGCTTTCTCACACCCAAATGTTTGTGTAGGATTGATTTTATTTGACTCATGCCTATGTCTAAGGATGCGCGAATCTCATGGTAGGTCACATGCCTGTCTGTTTCAATCATACGGCGCACAGCATCGATGTTTTTGTTGTTCACAGCGGTGGACGGGCGACCATCGCGAGATTCGCCACTAAGATTGACACGCGTGAAATCTGCAAACCAGCTATAAATAGTCGTCTTGCATGTTGCTTCATCGCCAAAAGAAGATTGAAGCCGAGCAATGTTCTGTTGAGTTGTCAAATTACATTTAAAATCGTAGAAAATCATGCTACGAAAATTTTCCCGTGTTAAATGCATGTTAATGTAGACACGCAATTTTTAAAATGGCGCCACAATGTAAATACAATTGACAATCAGATGGAACAAACTGCATTCTACAGCCAAAGAGTTCCATTTTAAAATGTTGTAATTACTTTTTAAATATTGTCTATGTAAGTGGCCGGTTCCGGAAACTTTTAGTGTGACCTATGTAATCCGATTGACTCTACTAAGACGTACTGTCGTATCAACAATGAAAAGGGCTGGTTTTAAACCGGGCCTAATAATAGCAATAGGCTCGCCCGCTTTATCTAAACTCCAGCTCAGTTAAGCCGAAGATTACGCTATGTGAGGCTAAAGCCCGATTTGCGTTGCATCAAATGCTAAATAGTACTATTTTTGGGATGGGATTTATATACCCGTGGGGTGTCCGGATAAGACTAGCACCCACCTCCCGTTGGGTGTTCGTAAGAGGTAACTAAGGGAAAACAAGAAGACGGGCAGCAGCGTTTTCTATTGGATTACCTACCGCCTATACTGCGATCCCAAGACGCCTGCCAAGCGTGGAGATTACGGCAACCACTCCCTTCTAAAGAGGAGGCCTTTGTTCTGAAACTCTGAGCATAGCACTCTACATAGCTCGTTTTGTAAATCAGAGCTTTTCTAAAAGGCTAGCAGTTGGGACCACGTCCGTACAAAGCAGCGTTTCCTCAGTTGAAATCCGGCTGTGTTAGAATTATCAGGTATGATCTTAGCTCCCAAATAAATGGACAAATTTGTTTGCATTTTTTGATAAAGGATGGTTTAACCTGTCCGCGCCGCACGCAATATCGCGCGTACGCCTTTCGCGTGTTAGCATGATTCCGATCGGGATCATCGGTCGTTTATTCAAGCTAGTGATGGATACATTATTAGCATACTTAATTAGCATTTCACAAACTAAATGTAGTTGCGAAACTCTGTGAAATGCGAATTCATCACTTCACACTATCTATCACGCAGCGGCGGCAATGCGCGCTTTCCGTCGCATTCACAACCATGGGAATACTAAATCTATCTGTTTCATCTACCTCGTTCACGAGTGAAATTAATATTAGCAAGTGTTGCGAAGAATGATGGTAAGCAATTGTTGTCTTTGATATGCCTGTATTTAGGGTCGTATATTGATTGAATGTTTGTGATTGTTAAATTCGTTTAAATTATTAGCAGGGTGGTGCGAAGAATGAATGATGCGTGTGAGCTGTGATTTTAATAATAATTTGTGTGACACTTGCGTGGCGTGCGCCGTATTGTGTCGAAGTTCAGTACGATTTGGCAAGTTAGTATAGTGAGAGTGTAGTTCACATATTCGATATAATAATAATAATAAACCGTACCTCTTAAGGTAAACGCGCTCTTCAATTCGCATATGAACAAAAATCAATATCGTGATATTAGCAAATAGCATAGCAATAGCAATTAGCATGCTAAGACTCATTAATTCGCATGCTAATGAAATTAATACGAAATCGCAATAATTGCCATCGCTAATTCAAGCATTTACTATCGTTTATTTTTTTAAAATCTAACGTACATTTCAGAGCATATGGCAATGCAGCGGCGTCAGCTTAAGAGAACAGTTGGAGCATATCGTCGTAAGTCTACTAAATGTACTTTGAATGAATTAATGAATAATCTATTCTTTTGTTGGTAGCTTTTAATTAGGCTCGGTAACCACCAGAGTACACTTCAACCCAGCAGGATCCATTGTGCCTGCCCTAGCCCTACGCTATTGCTGACGTTACGAAGAGTTCCTCCATGATTGCGCCAGCTAGGAACTGTACATAATCACCCAGTGTCGGAAAGGCTACTCCCAGATGACTCGATCTACGGTTTTTTTTTTATGGACAATCAACACATGGTTATCTGATCCCAAACTAGGCAGAGACTGTACTGTGGAAACCAGACAACTGATAGGTACTAATACTTGTATACATTTTTTTTTATAAATACATACTAATCATTTATTGAAACTAAATATTTACAGTTTATTTACAAACATGTACACTTAAACTAGGTAAAAAAACTTCCTCGAAGTTGTCGCCGCACTGGGAGGGAAGGGTACCTAAAAGACTGGCGGCATTACCCCTTTGTATGGCCAAGCTTATACGTTGGCAGAAAAAGCTACCAGCCCGGCGGTCTCCTGAGACTTCGATAAATTTGGATGAAATTTCTTTCACCAAACCGTGCGTCTCATTAGACCAAGGCCCCATGGTCTCCACCTCAAAGGGCGCAAATATATAGCTCGAACCTAGAGCTGCATACTTGCGTCGCTTTGCATCACTAGCGGTCGCCGCAGCCCCTCCAGCCGCTTTCCATGTTGCCATGGTATACATACTTATATAGATAAAACACCCAGACACTTGTTGGGAATCGAACCCACGACCTATTGGTCAGCGGCCAGGGTGACTAACCACTAGACCAACAGGCCCGCCACGTTTACATCTACGTCCTGGAAGAGCGTTACAGCCACATAGTATGCGTAACATCGACTCGTTTTCCTTAATTGCAATTATCAACGCTACTAAGCCTCATTCTGTTTTGGTGCTCTTTGGTATCAAAATGGACCATGAGTGCACCCACAAGGTGCCTAATTTGTGATTTTAATTAATGAATATATGTACTTTATTGGCCAAACACGTACCTAAACAAGGAAATGATACAACTTAATATAAACTGTACAAATGGTTTCAAACCAGACTAACTGACTTTGATAAACAATTTAAGGATTGGTTTCCAACTGCGTGTGATAAGAACTTCGTCATTTTTAATTGAGTTTCTATTAGACTACTATAACACAACGAATTTCAGTGGGCCTAAAAAGGAAGCATTTCATCTTAAATGAATTCGTATTTTACATTCTTATCCGATTCTTCGCAATTCCTGTCATTTTCGTAAAATGCTCTCACATATTTTAGATGAATCATACTCAATTCATTTATTAGCACTAATTAACAGACTCATATTTGGTGTGAAAAATTAAACCTTACTCATAAGTAACGTCGAAGGTTTCAATTTCGATACTATACTAATAATACTATACTACTACTAATTTCAATACTCGTTATTTTTTAAGTCATTTCTTTTACAAAATTGCTTTCTTGTATATGGTTTTATATAGGTATTGTTATTGTATATGATTCACTATGTGCCGTTACCGGCTTGATATCCAATTTCCGGGACACTCGGTATTTAATTAAATTATCCACATGCGGAGTCCGTAGGGTAAGAATAGCACCCACCCATCTTCCCTCTTTAGGTATCGTTAGAGGCAACTAAGTAAAAACAAGAAGACTGGCAGCAGGGTCCTTTTATTGGATTACCTACCACCTATAAAAAATCCTAAACATTTTTATCTTATTACTAGAGTAATTGTGGATTATAGTTAGCTTTCTTTATGGTTTGGACACGTGAAGAGGAGTCCTCCCAGTTACATCGGAAATGTCGCAATCGATCTTAACCTCCCTGGTTCCAAAAGAATAGGAAGACCAAAGCTAAGATGGACTGATTGTATTGCAAAAGATCTGCAGTTCTGCAATGTTTCGGAAAATGACACGTCGGATAGAGCAAAGTGGAAAGCAAAGACGGGAAAAGCAGACCCCACCATCAGATGGGATTAATAAGTGCTAAGGAGAGAGAGAGAGAGAGTTAGCTTTCTTTACTTTCATTTCTCTCAAAATAGCCTCTAGCCTTGTTGACTAATAAATCCCAAGAATCTACAAGATGTGATCTTCTTTTTTCTTTTTTTTTCTATGTGTTTTTTTTTCTTTTTTACGATTTCGTGTTATGTCAATTTCTTTAGTAAAGTTATAATATTAGATTAAGCATGATATGGGTTATAGCGTCGTGACGGCACCATTTGGCTCCAACGGAAGACCAGCGTTTTTTGTTTACAACCAGCTTTATTCTGATTCTGATATGTGGGTTGAAATGTGTCACAAATAAATATATCTTCTTCTTCATCTTCTTCTTCTATACTGCGATCCCTAAGACGCCTGCCAACCGTAAGGATTATTTATAGCAATCCCTTCCTACCAAGGGGGAGGCCTTTATCAACAGTAGCTAATGATGATGATGATCCCCATGCGGGAATTGACATTTTTTTTAACAATAACGCTTCACAGTTATTATTTAATTATAATTTAGTCATAGCTTTTACCGTGATTCATGTGTTTTTGGTACAGTACCTACACCATTAGCGGCCTAAAATATTACTATAACTTTTCTCTTTCACCACATGGTGAAAGAGAAAAGTTCCACCATACCACCACCACACCACCACACCACACCAGATGAGAGAAAACCACATGGTTTTCTGGAAGAAATTGCTTTTAGCGGTAAGACCGCCAGTTGTACCTATAATATAATTATGATTAGACTTGAGCTGTCGTGTGTAATATTGTTACATTATGTTTCCGTTGCCTCCTAAATCTTGAATATAACCTAATAATAATCATAATAATTGTAAGAACACCTTTGTGGCGCATTGTGAACCGCTTGCTTTGCAAACCCGAGGAGGCGGGTGGGAATCCCGCGGGGAGAAACAACTTTGTGTAGTTCTTCCTTACTGGCCAGGCTAATGCAAGCCGATCACCTGATTGTCTTTAAATTTTGATGATCGATGAGTCAAATGGGCATGAAAAAGTCGGTCCTGCCTGATTTCTCAGACGTGTCGTTATTACGTCCCATCGGATTTTGAGAGGTAACGGAAGAGAGAGTGCACTTGTGCACTGTAATATCGCTTAGATAGCTGATCTTTTGAAAGATTGGCTGCTGTGGTTGTATTGGCCAGGAGGACATTATTATTATTATTTTTTAATTACAGGAAAGGAGAAGAGAAAGCCGAGGCTTGTCCAGTTTTTTGCCATCGGTAAGATTACACGTATATAAGGAACGATTATTATCCTTAGAATAAGTCATCCAACATCTGTAGAAAATAGACAAGTAAGATATTCAGCTACTGATACGCGTATCAGTTAAATAATTCTCTTGAAGTCTGTACGTATTTGTTTATTAGAGAAATACTAAGGTTTTCTAGCCAGTATCAACATCTGGTTAAGTACCACCCTAATCAAGTGGGTTGTACGCCTGGGCCACCATCACCTCTAATAGTAATATTTTTTAACCTTACTTTCTTGATAGAAATTGGCAGAGCTATAAACTACGTATATTGGCGTTTCTACCTCATGTCAAGCAAGATGACTGCTAGTAAGGGGTGGTCAGGACCCTTTTCTCTCCCCGGTCTTTTTATTTTCCGTCCTATCTCTATTCTTACTAAGTAGGGCATGGTGCAGGCTATCTTTGGAATATTACCAGGTGGTAGGTGCTTACTAGGTGGTAGGTTCCTTATGCAAGGAACGTCCAGATTAGATACCGTCGCAGTTTAAGATATTCTGCCACTAAGCACCAGTGTATAAATATTGCTGTGTTCCGGTGCGAAGGGCATTGTAGCTGGTGAAATTACCGGACATTAAAAGTCTTTCTCACTCTCTTCCTGGAGGGTTATATGGTTGAGGGGCGCGATGGCTGCTGTTCGAGTCAACTCGTGCGCGGGTGTTGCTTGGGATGACTGGTCCGACTACTATCCCTTCGGCCTTTTAGTTTGTTGTATTTTTTTTCCTGTTGGTTTATCTTTCGTACGGAAGGACACACTGTCGCTAATTTTGATTAAATTGTAACAAGACAAAAACTCTAAAAAAAAGTGTGGCTGCGTTGTGATCCGACGGCAGCTTTTAAAAAAAATTGAATTGTTCAAAAGCTCTAGCGTTAAGTCTATTTGAAATAAATATTTTTGAATTTGAATTCTGTCCGGTAATTTCACCAGCTATTGTTTTAAGTATTTTTTTAAGGGTCGGCAACGCGCCAGTGATTCTTCTAGTGTTCCTAACGTCTATAGGCTGCGGTAACTGCTTGCCATCAGGCGAGCCGCATGCTTGCTTGCCACCTTGGTAAGTAGTATAAAAAAAACTGTTTCAGAGAAGATACTATGAGTTTCATCCTTCAAAGTCGTCCACTATCCTTGGGGCCCCGAGTTATGTCAGCCACCTGCCCGAAGCGGAGCCAATTCTCCCGGGCCACACCCTCATCAGGCCGGCCCTGGATATGCTCAAGTCGTCCATTAAGTTCCCGCACAAGGATATGGACAATGGGGCCGGCGTTTATGGGAACATCGACAATTTGGGCATAAGGTATTTTTAATTAACCGGCTTCAAAAAGAAGGTTCTCTATTCGACGCGTATGTATTTAATATTAATAAAAATGCGTAATATTAATATATGTTAGTCTATGTGGGCTTCTAAACAAATTTACCAAATTTCATGAGTGTATGTATGTAGGTTTGTCCACGGATATCTCAGAAACTACAAGTCCAATTTCGAAAATTCTTATTGCAATAGTTAGAGTATTTTTCAACTTAGGGTAGAGTATAAATTTCATCAAAATCGGTCCATTAGTTTAAGAGATATAAACTTTTTATGTTTTCAGTAAGTTACTGTAACGTAGACGTTCGAGTTGCGTGATAGTGCTGATATTTATTTTGCTAAAATAAACGTCACTAAAAAGTGTTAAATAAACTATTAAAAAAAAACTGACTTCAAAGTAAATTATCTAATAAACTATTTTATAAAAAATAAACTATTTAAAAAAAAATAAAAACCGACTTCAAAGTAAATTATCTAAAAAGCATAAAATAACGAAAATATTATTGAAGTTGGTGTTAGCGTACCTGCTGTGTATATTCTGCACCAACTTCAATAATATTTTCGTTATTTTATGCTTTTTAGATAATTTACTTTGAAGTCGGTTTTTATTTTTTTTAAAATAGTTTATTTAACACTTTTTAGTGACTTATTTTACCAAGATAGGTATCAGCACTATCACGCAACTCCAACGTCTACATTACAGTAACTTACTGAAAACATAAAAAGTTTATATCTCTTAAACTATTGGACCGATTTTGATGAAATTTGTACTCTACCCTAAGTTGAAAGATACTCTAACTATTGCAAAAAGAATTTTCGAAATCGGACTTGTAGTTTCTGAGAAATCCGTGGACAAACCTACATACATACATACATACATACATACATACATACATACATACATACATACATACATACATACATACACTCGTGAAATTTGGTAAATTCGTTTAGAAGCCCACATAGACTAACATATATGAATATTACGCATTTTAATTAATATTACATACATACGCGTCGAATACAGAACCTCCTTTTTTGAAGTCGGTTAATAAAAACCGACTTCAAAGTAAATTATCTAAAAAGCATAAAATAACGAAAATATATTGAAGTCGGTGCTAGCTAATCATGTTAACTAACACTATCACCAGCTGACACCGACTTCAATATATTTTCGTTATTTTATGCTTTTTAGATAATTTACTTTGAAGTCGGTTTTTATTTTTTATAAAATAGTTTATTTAACACTTTTTAGTGACTTATTTTACCAAGATACGTATCAGCACTATTACGCAACTCGAACGTCTACGTTACAGTAACTTACTGAAAACATAAAAAGTTTATATCTCTTAAACTACTAGACCGATTTTGATGAAACTTGTACTCTACCCTAAGTTGAACAATACTCTAACTATTGCAAAAAGAATTTTTGAAATCGGACTTGTAGTTTCTGAGAAATCGGCGGACAAACCTACATACATACATACATACATACATACATACATACATACATACACTCATAAAATTTGGTAAATTTGTTTAGAAGCCCACATAGACTAACATATATGAATATTACGCATTTTTATCAATATTACATACATACGCGTCGAATAGAGAACCTTCTTTTTGAAGCCGGTTAAAAAGCATAAAATAACGAAAATATATTGAAGGTATTTTATAGGGATGTTTTTTAGAATTCATTCCTAGTATTTATATACATTTTCATACTTGAAGGTATCGTGGGGTGACGGCGAGTTGGTCTAGGCTCGATCCTCCCTTCGGCGACTCCGAGGAGGACGGCGGCGGGGTTGCGACCCCCGTCCCCGTGAGCACCGTGACAGGTTCCCGGGGGGCTACAATGCGCCCCCCGGCGGCGGGCTCAAAGGCAAGGTACTGAGGGGCCCCTGGTGCAGATCCCACCGGAGAGCCCTGGGGTCTCCCCTCTCATGTGCCGATGCGACAACCGCGGGGGTTTTAGTGGGTAAAATCCCACATACCCCGGTCGAGCCCCACAGCTCCCGGGGATCTTTGGAAGATTTCTCCCGCGTCAAAAAAATAAAAAAGTCTCGATCCTCACTTCTTCGGAGTCGCTGGACGTTCGGGGTGTGGGCCCTAACTGGTTCCTGGGTAGTCTATAATGCGCCCTTCGGCGGCGGGATCAAAGTCAATGCACTGAGGGGCTCCTGATGCAGATCTCCCTGGAGAGCCCGGGGGTCTCCTTACATGTGCCGATTCGACAGCCACGGGGGTTTTAGTGGGTAAGAATCCCACATATCCCGGTCGAGCCCGACAGCCACGAAGGGGCCTTCTGTAGGTTTCCCCCGCGGAAAAAAGGCTTGATTTTCACTTAGGACAAACGTTTGTCTTCATAACACAAACACAAAATTTAAAATCTTTTTGCAGCCATATAAAATCACTAAAATACGAGTGATACAAAATAAGATCCAATTTGGCAGATAAGCTGAAATTTGTTTTGTTTTTTTTTCAGATATGATGGAAGAAACGAGCATGTTTTGTACTCCGGGTTCCGTAGAATGAGTGACGGGACCATGGCGGTATATATTCAAAAATTAACAGTTTATCTATGTTTAATTATTCCGTATATTTCTTTTTTTAATATCCCTGATACATAGACAAGACGTTTTCTCATTATTAATTGATGAATAATATAATTTTCACACCACCTGCTCGATAATGTCACATTATATCGATGGTTCACGGGCTATTAGTATTAAGCGACATTTTTGGAACTTTACAGGAGAGCATTTCAAAGTTTCATTGTTAGAAAAAAAAACAGTATTATAAAAGTATTAATATTTTTACGAAAAAGTGTTCTATGTTGTTTCCTTTACAATATCCGCACTATTTAGTTTAGTTTTCATTTGTTTAAACCTATTATTACCGGAAATATATGTCGCTTAATACAAAATTATCTCAAATCATTTTTATGTAGAAACAGGCTAAATGATTCAAGCGTCATAAACTGTAAATTGCAGTTTCAGGAAAAAGGATTAAAGCGACACTCTATGTTGTGTTCTGGTGTTAGGCTAAATGTATTAACAACCATCGCAATAGTAAAATAGAATCAGGCTATTCAGCTTAAGCAGTTAAATTATCATAAAGTAGTTGCAGATCAAAATGATTGATGTAGCACTTTACATTAAAATGAATGGTTTGAAATGACAGTCAATTTGTAGGTCTAATAAAGATTGTTAGTTAGAACAAATTTATTTTGCAGTATTTTAAAATCTGTTGGAATATTAGAATGAAATGTTAAAAGAAAACGAAAAAGTAAATACAATCAAACAAGTTGTTTATTATTCACAACAACGCAATGCTTCCACAAACAGGTGATTTTCTGCGAATCACTGTGACACGTCCTCACTTGCTTACGGTTCTAGTTGACTAAGGCGCCACTTTGTTTTTGGGAATGATAGACGCCGTTGGCCGCAGATGGCCATTAGAGCCTTACCGGATTATTATGCTTAATTATTATTAGCCTTAAGGCCATGAAAGAGCGACAAGCTCAAGGGCACCTTAGAGAGGCACAGCCTTGGCTTGGGCTGTCGCTCTTAAGCGAAGAGAGAGAGCTGATTCTACCACTGGTTCACAACGCGCCCCCACTGAGAAGAACCGGCAAGAAACTCAGTAAGGTGATACACGTCATTGAGTTCGACATTCTGACAGAAAATCTACATTGCGCATGTACCACGGGACACCGACGGCACGTCGGAGAAAACTAGACGGCTATCGATACGGGTGCGGGCGGCGTGCGCGAAAACTACACTCGCGTAATGATTAGGCGAATGCAGGCTTTGTATAATTTCAACTTATTTCTAAGCGACATTTTACTCCGCTTGCAGAGAAAACGGGCCCTAAAACGAAAGCCGCTCGATTGTGGACGGATCGAATGTGAGGGCCGAAAGTCATGGCGGAGCCCAAGGTGACTCCCAGGTAGGTACTTTACCTTCCTAGTCCAGGGGATAGGGTGATCAAACAGGGATATTGAAACCAGCCCTCTCCTGGGATGAAGGCTTCTAGCGGAGAACATATTGGCGGATCCCCGGGAGAAAGCACCGCAGCACTCTTTTCCGGGTTCACTTCTATGCACCACATACGAAACCTTATGCCCAGGGCGTCGAGCACGGCTTGAAGAGCACGCGTCAAATAGGCCGGGAATTATAGAGAGCGGTGTCATCCGCGTAAAGGGCGAGTTGGACTCTGTTCGAACGAGGGATGAACAGGCTGAACAGAAGGGGAGTGAGCACAGAGCCCTGGGGGACTCCAACCTGTAGAGGATAGGGTGAAGAATACGTACCTTCGACCCGGTATCGAAAGGTAAGATTCGAGAGAAAGATTCGTCGGTCACACCAAGCTGGAAGAGATTGTAAATCAAACCGTTATTTTAGACCTTTTCGAAGGCCTTGGCAACGTCAAAAAATAGAGCATGTGTGTAGACGGGCTTGGACTGGTTGAGTCCGGTCAGGATGTGCTCCGTGAGGCGGTGCACCTAGTGGACGCAAGAGTGTCTGGCTTGAAAGCCAAACTACTCGTCGATGAGGATATTATTGGAAGTGACAAACTCTCTGAGTCTCGCCAACAGCAAGCGCTCGTAGAGTTTGCCGAGAGATTTAAGGAGACTAATAGGCCGGTATCTCGTAGGGCTGCTACTAGACTTACCCAGCTTAGGGATACCGATGACGTCGGCATCTTTCCATTTGGCAGGAAAGATGCAATGGGACATGGCAGTGTTAAAGATAGTCACTAGAAGACATAACAATATCAAGTGGACGGGGAGAACCTTGATGACGCGGTTGGAGATACTGTCGGAGCCCGGTGCATTCTTCGGCTTAAGGCCTTTGACGAGGTCTTCCACTTCGATCTGCGTGACCGGGGTGAGGTATTTGGTGTGAAGGAGTGAAAAACCTGCTCTCTACTTCCCTATCCACTAGGTCGAGGTGGGTTGGATCAACGGGAACGGTGCTGGGGGTTCACTGACTATACCAATTCTGCGTGAACCTCAGCCTTTTCGTCGTCGTGGAATGAGGGTTGGTCGCCTTAAGGGCCTTAAGGGGGGGGTCATGGTCACTACTGTGTTGGATTTGAGGATCTCGTGAGCCACCGGTAATCCTGGTATAATAGCGAGATCTCCTGGAGAAACCCTAACCTATTAAGCCTCCCTAAGTTCTGGGATGCTGAGCTTCACGTCCCTCTAAAATTTCTAAAAATGTTTTAACTTCCACCACATACAGTTTTTATGTCTGATGTGACAGATATTTATTAAATTATAAATAAATAATGAAAGAAAAAGAGTTTAACCACCGGGTAAAAATAAATTTAATTGAAGATCAAAATGTTTTAAGCGTCTGTACGTAAAAAAATTAGATGCAGGATATATGGTTTAAACGACGTAAAGGAGTGAATTTCAGACGCAGGCTAAATGTTTGAAGTGACGTTAAGGTATGAATTTCAGGTGCAGGCTAAATGATTTAAGCGACATCAAGTTTGGATTTCAAATGCTTGAAAAATGATTCAAATGCCCTATGTTACGAAATTTATGTCAGGAAAAACAGCTTAAGTCAAAATCACAAAATAGTTTGTCTGTGTGAAGTCCATCTTTTGTAAAATACACACATCAAAAGTGTCTAGGGATCAACATATATTTTTGCAATAACTTTTCTCCTGATTGATATTAATTAAAATTTTCTTTAAGGATTCATCAAATAAAGTGTTTTCGTTTGTCACAGTAACGATAAACCAAGTCACCTTTGCATTAATAAAGAAATTTGCCATTTTCCTAATAAAGGGATTTTTGACATTTGAACCACTAACACAAAAGTTCGAAAAAAAGACTGAAATAACAGTTTTCTTTAAAATTTTATTGGGTAACTTAAACAATTAATAATCCGTGTTTCTACCGCGAACACTAACAACACAAGAACATCGGTTTGGCATACTCAAAATGAGTTCATCCAAATCACGCTGTGGAATGGCCGCCCATGTTCGTTGCAACAACAAAAAAAGGTCTGGATACCCTCCATATTCGGCAGAGCTCTTCTCTGTAGCATATCCCATGCATGCTCAATCGGGTTCAAGTCTGGCGACTGAGCAGGCCAGGGCAGGACATTGATGTTAGCTGCGGCGAGAGTCTGTCTTACAACTCTTGCGGTGTGCGGTCGTGCATTATCATGCATTAACTGAAATAAGGGACCGATTTGCACTTGTAGAGGAACGATGACGTCCGATACAATCGTCTCAGCATAAATTTGAGCGTTGAGGTTGCCTCTGATCCAAATCAACTCAGTTCTTCCGCCGATCCAAATACCCGCCCATACCATGATGGTTCCACCACTATAAGGATGGACTTCCTGGCAGGATTTTAATCGCAGTTGGCGTCCAGGGGTTCTCCAGTGTCGTATACGTCTTGTATCCGGTCTCATACCAAAACGAGACTCATCAGAAAAGCACACGAAACGCCATTGTTCTTCTGCCCAATTTCTGTGTTCAAGAGCCCATTGATATCGAATCCTACGATTGTGCATTGCTATAGGTGGTACCCGTAGCGGTCTTCGGGAATGAAGGTTCACTTCATGCAAGCGGTTTCTGACTGTTTGGTCGCTAATTAAGTTCCCTGAAGAGTGATGAAGCCTCACGGCTAACATCATGGCAGTTATTGTTGGAGCTCTTCGAGTTAAGATTTGAATATATCGGTCTTGTCTCCGTGTGGTGCAGCGATACCGTCCTCCATGGCGCTCAGCCACGGTACCAGTGCTTCGGTAACGTGTCCAAAGTCGACTGATAACACTCTGACTTGTATTCAGAGCTAAAGCCAAAGTACGTTGCCGGGAACCAGCTTCTATCATTCCCACGGCTCTGAGCATTTCTTCCCTGCTTAAATGACGTCGCCGCTCCATAATAACGTTGGTTTTAATCAGTAGTAGGGAAACAGTAGCACTAATAATGTCTTCAATGCGTTGTATGTTTTTATAGGGAAAATATTGACAGCTGATTTTCATCTTTTACTCGAATTTGATTCACAGTTCCTGATTCAAATTATGAAATGCACCAAAAAGGATCCATATAAATTTATAAAATCATAAATTTATTACAAAGCCACATCTCAATCTCAAGAAATCCGCTTAAAAATGCTTGATCCCTAGACACTTTTGATGTGTGTAGTTTAAAATTAGTGTCGCACCAATCAAATAACATTAAAATTAGACCTAAATTTTCTAATGTTTCAAGCCACAAAAAAGTGCTCAGATCGCCATGAAACCGGCTTTAGACGACGCAGAAAAATCTGGCGATTCCGAATATATATATATAACTCAATATCCGCCAGGATGTCGCTTAATGCAAATAGCCTGTGACCCTCGATATGTCATATAAAGATGACATAAAGTACCTCATTATCATCTCATTACATCCCTATAGTCTAGCCGGGTAATAATGTTGTACTAAACTCCCTTGGGTAATAATGTGATTTGAATTTCGAACGTCAAACGAAAATTCCTCAACATTTCTTATACCAAAGGTATAATACTACTAAGCAGAGACCGGCACAAAACATTTTTTTTTTGATAATAGAACCGGGTGCGACTAGCAAAACCCAGTGTTCTTGAAAAAAAAAATAGATGCTAACGCGTTAACGCTGCATCTAAGCTAATCACTATTTTGAAATTATTGACAGTCTTGTTGGTCTAGTGGTTAGACACCATGGCCGCTACCTGATAGGTCGTGGGTTCAATTCCCACCAAGCGTCTGGGTGTTATTTAACTATTTAATTAATATAAGTTGTCTGGTTTCCATAGTACAGGCTCTGCCTAGTTTGAGATCAGATGACCATGTGTGGATTGTCCCAAGCTATTAATTATTAATTCCTGCAATATTTGTATTTTATTACCTCGCAGTAGGTGTGAAAAGTAGTGTATGCTCATCGGGGATAAAGGTGTCTTTATCTTGGGCGAGCTTAAATCCTTCGCTGTACTCAGGATTCTAGTATTAACTCCCTCTTAACTTTATACTCCCTCGCTCCGCTCGGGAGTTGATAGAATCCTTCGTTATGCTCACGATTCAATTTAAGGCCCGCGACATAAGACACTACTTTATCCCCTTGGTGCATAAACTACTATTAATTTGGCATTGCTATTTAACTACTTGACACTGGCGTAATCATCAATTTAATTGATGGAAGCCATATTTTTAACCGACTTCAAAAAAGGAGGTTCTGTATTCGACGCGTATGTATGTAATATTAATAAAAATGCGTAATATTCATATATGTTAGTCTATGTGGGCTTCTAAACGAATTTACCAAATTTCACGAGTGTATGTATGTATGTAGGTTTGTCCGCGGATTTCTCAGAAACTACAAGTCCGATTTCAAAAAATCTTTTTGCAATAGTTAGAGTATCTTTCAACTTAGGGTAGAGTACAAATTTCATCAAAATCGGTCTAGTAGTTTAAGAGATATAAACTTTTTATGTTTTCAGTAAGTTACTGTAATGTAGACGTTCGAGTTGCGTGATAGTGCTGATACCTATCTTGGTAAAATAAGTCACTAAAAAGTGTTAAATAAACTATTTAAAAAAAGAACCGACTTCAAAGTAAATTATCTAAAAAGCATAAAATAACGAAAATATTATTGAAGTTGGTGCAGAATATACACAGCAGGTACGCTAACACCAACTTCAATAATATTTTCGTTATTTTATGCTTTTTAGATAATTTACTTTGAAGTCGGTTTTTTTTTTTTTAAATATTGTAAAAGAAGAAGAAGAAGTTATCCTCTCCCTCTATCTCTCTCTCTCCATCTTGAGTCTGTTTTGTTTTTATTTCTTTTCCTTTTATTTAATTTTCGAATCTCCACATCCACAGAATGTGAAGCCATTTAAGGACTCAGGACAAACCAAGTAAGATGTTACTACTTAATATAGTCATGATAAAATACTAGTTGTCTGATTACAATGGGCTCAAAGCTATTAATTTATGTTTATTACAGACTTGTATTGGCGTTTTTACGAGTAAATAGAGTAAGTGTATTCAAATACAGTAACATTTTAATTACAATAATCATAGAATAGTAAAATAAAGATCAAAAAGGATCGCTTTTGAAAAAATATGAAGCAGGCCGAATATATTAGTCCCTCTGACTAACAGGAATAGCGGCCAAAATGTTGACGCTGTGCTTCTGCGGTAATTACCAATTATCTATAAAGAATACGTTTTATCAGTAGTGTTTTCTTGTTGGCAGCAAGTAGCAGTCAGTGATGTTAATGATGTTGATGATTGTATTTATTTAGTACTAGCTGACCCACGCAGCTCCGCCTGCGCTATTGTTAACTAAACTTTTAATAACAGACATTCGCATCGAATACATAACCTCCTTTTTTATAGTCGGTTATAAACTGGGACCCACTTTTTACTTGCTCTCCGAAGCACGGACCCGTTTAGTTCAAATGGCGTTAAACGGTCACCCATCTATTTAATGACCTTACCTAACGTTGCTTAACCCGATCGATTACAAAACCTTGATAACAACTCTCTATGAGTGTTCCCTTACTAATATTTCCTATATTATAAAGAAAAATTGATAAAATCGGACCAAGCGTATAACCAAGTACCCATTTTGACTTTAATCCCCTCTCCCAAAAGAACCGTGCTAGATTACGGGATAAAAAGTATCCTATGTCCTACCTCGTAGTAAGAGCTCAAATCATGCCAAGTTTCATTTGAATCCATTCAGTAGTTTCGGCGTGATGCTCAGCCGTGATACAGACAGACAGACAGACAGACAGACAGACAAAAATTTAAAAAATTACATTTTCGGCGTCAGTATCGGTTATAGAATGCCATCCAAATATAATTTTCAAAATATCTTCAATGTACAGAATTGGACCTGTTACAGTTTTATTATAAGTATAGATTCGTTTTCAAACTGAATAGGGTAAAGGGTATACTGATTGCCCAGCCTTATAGCGATTGCCAACATAAAAAATAAACACATTTATTGAAACTTGGAAACCATTTCAAATTTGATTTGATAGATGTGACTGTCAGAGGTGACCATAGATTTAAGATTGTTCACTACGATCAAGAATGTGACTTATTTTCAGCAGTTACATCTATCAAATACAATTCGAAATGATTCCCTATAAAGTTTTATAAAATGTGTGTTAGCAATCCCTATATCATTTTCCAAATCGATTTGATAATGTAATAAAATATTTTTAGGCAAATGATCGAAAGAAGTCGCGACAAAAGGGCGTTAGGACGAAAGATGGTATAAGGTATGTGGAAATCTTATAAGGACTATTTTATAAACAACTTAGGGACGAGACATTCGTCTGATGGTTAGCAATACGCCTTCATTGCACTGCCGCTCGGTACCTGAGAGTTTTCCCTGAGCCCAGTACTTTTAACAGCTATAGTGCCGTTCACACCGAAACGGCAACAGTGCTGTTACACATTCTTGGCAGCAGAACATCTGACACTAGGGACCAACTTGGTAAAGGACAAGAACCCTTTCTCAAGAACCTACCACCACTAGACAATAAAAGTTTAATTAGTAAGCTGATATTTTAATCTAATATTATATTTAATTTTCACATTTGTGTGCGCACGCACCCACACACGCACAAATACACACTCACTCTCTCTCTCTCTCACACACACACACACACACACACACACACACATATATATATATATATATATACACACACACACACAAACACGTACGCTCACTAAAAGGTATTTTTTTAAATGTTTTATTTTGCTTTCCTGAGTTATGTTTGTTTATTTGTACAAAAAATGTAGAATGTTAAAGTTTCACCCTTTAGGTCACGTTTATAAGCTATCTTAGGCGCTGTACTATTGCCATCGCTCGCGTGATGATGCGATGAGATTTCATCGTGCGATGAAACCGCATACGCGCATCGCATGATCGCACGACCTTCAATAGGACATTCATTGAAATCAAACTAGTTTTACGGATTATATCGCGGTTTATTTTAGATTTTACTATACCGACTATACAAATGCTTTGCAGCACCCATGGTCACGGGAGGACTGAGATGTTGAACATCCTTATGTCACAATTATGCCAGTGTACCCTCAGATCTTCTTAGTTATTATTGTTGGTCCGATCTACGCAGTAAGAGCTTACAGTATCTTGAGGCCGTGCAGTGCTTTGATTGATATTGGATTTGGATCCCAAGCCGGTGGTAACACCCACCCATCTTCTCTATAGAAACTAGGGCGTTTTTTTATTTCAATAGCCTCACGAATCATCCTAGGTAGGTAGGTAGTTTGATTTCAATGTGTAATATTCGCGTAAGTAAAAGACAACATTATAGGACATTCATTTGTTACCAGTATAATTGAATGCACGGTCGCACGATCATTTTCGTCGGACGCATCATCGCACGAGCGATGACAATAGGACAGCACCTTACGGAGTGATCTATAATACAGGCTCGATCTACAGCAGATACTAGACTCTATGTATTATCATAGCTGTACCTAATTTTAATGATGGGAAAAAAAATAACGGCCCTGTTAATGTAAGATTAGAATTCATGACTGTTATCTAAAGATCGTGGATGCGATTCCTGTGTCCTTAAACATATCTATTTTTAACCGGCTTCAAAAAGAAGGTTCTCTATTTGACGCGTATGTATGTAATATTGATAAGAATGCGTAATATTAATATTTGTATGTTAGTCTATGTGGGCTTCTAAACAAATTTACCATATTTTATGAGTGTATGTATGTATGTATGTGTGAATGTATGTATGTATGTGTGTATGTATGTAGGTTTGTCCGCGGATTTCTCAGAAACTACAAGTCTGATTTCGAAAATTCTTTCTGCAATAGTTAGAGTATTTTTCATCTTAGGGTAGAGTACAAGTTTCATCAAGATCGGTTCAGTAGTTTAAGAGATATACACTTTTTATGTTTTCTGTAAGTTACTGTAACGTAGACGTTCGAGTTGCGTGATAGTGCTAATACCTACCTTGGTAAAATAAGGCACTAAAAAGTGTTAAATAAACTATTTAAAAAAAATAAAAACCGACTTTAAAGTAAATTATCTAAAAAGCATAAAATAACGAAAATATATTGAAGTCGGTGTCAGCTGGTGATAGTGTTAGTTAACATGATTAGCTAGCACCGACTTCAATATATTTTCGTTATTTTATGCTTTTTAGATAATTTACTTTGAAGTCGGTTTTGTAGGAGTTAAAACACTCTTACGGGAAATTATCTTAATAATTCAATAATAATCAAGGTATGCGATACATTGACAAGCCTATAAAAATGTGGGGACCTCCCCAAGAGGTCTCCACCAGCCCCTACAACCACACCAAACGCCAACTCTTGGTCATCATCAGTTATTCAGTTATCCACTATCATCAACTATCGCTAATTAACTAACCATCATCAATTATATCACACAACAATATTTAGTCAATAATAATCTACATATTAATAATTAATCAAATAGATATAATACTGGGTTGTAAACTTACTCAGCGATCGCATCAAACCTCGTGATGCTCGTCGGCTGCATCTCAATCATCAACGCAGTTCCTCAGATGGCACATCTTTGACAACCTGCCAATCAAGCTCTCAAACACATTATTACACAGCGGCCGTCCCACGGCCGCTCGCCACAATAATCTCAAAATCACTATTCACTACAAAGTCTCACAATCGACTGTTTGCCATGAAATCATACCGTTGACTGACTAAACTATTCTAGTCGCCAACGACTATTGCTACGTTGGCAAAACAGTACAAGTCAACTAGCGCCATCTATTAAGTACGATGTCAAACCTGTTCTACCTTTACAATGTCATGATAAATACTTATTATAGTTTAACAATGTATTAATATGAATAGGTTCTTACAGTTTTTATTTTTTTATAAATAGTTTATCTTAAATCAAACCGTGTGCGGTTAACTAAAAATGTTGTATTTTTTGTTGTATGGTTAGTGGCCAACCTGTTGTCAGAGTTTTCAAGCTGCCCTTAGGCCTCTGACTTAGCTTAACTACTGTTGTCTAGATAACAATAGCTGGGACCGACTTTTAACAATTTGACTTTATCGGGGACAACACACACCGATGGTGGTTTAACATATAATAAATTAACAGCCTTATCCACAAATAAATATACCAAGGACGATTATTGCCTAAATGAAAAGATATAATAATACCAGCCCTTGTTTATGTCCCACTGCTGGGCACGGGCCTCCCCTCAAGATGAGGGAGCTTAGGCCATAGTCCACCACGCTGGCCAAGTGCGGGTTGACGGACTTCACACGTCATTCGAGAGCTAGTTAGGCTTTCTTAGACATGCAGGTTTCCATCACTATGTTTTCCTTCACCGAAAGCTAGTAACAATCGCACAAAGACGATTCGCACTTGATTCATAGAAGAAATCAGAGGTGCGAGCCGGGGTTCGAACCTGCGCACCTTGTTTCCAAGGCAAGCGCTCGCCCACTGAGCTGTTACCGCATCGAAAAGATAATAAGACTTTTACTTATTACTACTTCAAACATAGTACTTACTTAGTGAGTATTCGATAAGTAGTTAGGGATCAGCCGTGCCTCTAAAGCTTATCCAGCGATATTATTATTTATTATAAAAACTAGCATAGTACCCAAGATGCTCTACTATTGGTTTATTTTCAATATTCAAGATGTCTCGTGGGGCACTATGTCTGTAAGGGGATTATTTTTCTCATTGCCTTTTGAAAGTGTAAATAAGGCTGTTGATACTGAAAGGCTGGGATGGGGTTTAAGCCATTACACTAACGTTTTTGAATATATATTACTTTAGATATTATATATACAACATGTCCCAAAATTTAACGATAAGCGGGTGGCACTAAAGGGTGGATCTGCACATGATAACTCATAAAAAAAAACAATATTTTTTTTAAATTACAAAAAGCATTACTGGGCTTTTTAAGGGTTGTAGTGGATAGCAGTGCTACTTAGGTTGCCAATACAAAAAAAAACAGCAACATTTGTAAAATTGTGGACATGGTAGAAAAAATATCTTAAGGGGTGTGAATTTTCAAAGAATTTTGAATTGTTTTGTTATTTAAAAATAATGAAATAGCTTTTTTTATCGAGTAGTCATGAGTAGGTCCACCCTCTGGTGCCGCATATCGTTGAATTTTGGGACAAGTTGTATATGTACGTAATCCTTAAACATCATAATATATAGTTTATTAATTTCAGATTATACACGTCGATTTATCCGTACAAACTTAAGAAACGAAGTAGGCTAGCAGCTAAAAAATTCGTCCATGTGAGTTTAAACTAATATGACTATTTATTTATATTAAATTAACTAGGATGGGAGTTTCATGTGCCTTGAACGACCGGTGACCACCGCAGTGTCAGATATTTTTCTACTAAGGATTTTTGAAGTCATTTACTTGATAGGGTAACACTTTTGGCAATTAATAGGTATGTAGATAATTAGTGTGCTACCCCCCTTCCACTACATACTAATATAGTTCTAGGTGACTTGTAACCTTAGTCTAAGACTGTATGTATATAACGCAAATAAATAAAATGAAATCATTGTTGTGTTTCGGTGTGAAGGGCACTGTTGCTGGTGAAATTACCGAACTTAAGCAACTTTATAAGTTATCTCAGGTGTAAGTGTACTTTTAGACATCATCAAACTTTATTATAATCCGGGGGTAGACGAAGATATTTCTGGCTAGCGCACGGAGCCGTCTCGGGTCGTACGTTTTGCGTATCTCGTTACTCTCTAAAATAAATAAAAAAATACATAAGGCATGAGTCACCTTGAAATTTCATGTCAAAACGAAAAAAAAAACAAAATTATTTTCTTCTTTTTCATATTGCACTATATTAGGTCTGAAAAGTAATATGATTCATCCATTGGATTCAAAATTCATACCCTGCGAATAGTAAAAAATCTTCAATTTCCTATATATTTCAGAAACGTCCACTTCGTAAAAAAATGAAGAAAAGGTAAATGTACATTTTCGAAATCAAACACTGACAGATAAATTGGTTATCCCCATATAAACTAACAAACAATGATTAAAGAAAATGTTTGTGATGTATTCTTAGTAACAACTAAGAATACATCACAAACATTTTCTTTAATCATTGCGTTTCATCAAGTCCTAGCTGACCCGCGCAGCACCGCTAGTGTTTGTTTTTTCAACTTTTTTATGGATTGTCCCATTTTTTTTTTCTAAACCACCCCTGACAAACAAACAAAACAAAAATGGTTAAAATCGGTCATCTTGTTTCTGAGATTAAGGGAGACTAACGGACAGCATTTTTATATATTTAGATGATATATTTAATTTGTCTGATCTGTCTTGATCTGGCCAATTTGGTGTGAGTTGTTCAATCTTAGACCTTTGACTTAGTTTTATTGTTGTCTAGATAATAATAACCGATGCCAGTAAACGGTCACCCATCCAAATACAAATGTTCCTTGACGTTGCTTAACCAATTCATTGTTTGCCATAAAATATGGGCTTATACCCACTAAAACCCCCGTGGTCGTCTCATCGGCACATGAGAGTGGTACCATGTTTCTCCGTTGGGATCTGGACCAGTTGCCCCTCAGCAGATACCTTGCCTTATTGGAATCATACCAGTAGGTGGCAGGTTGCTTTCACAAGGAACCGTCCAGGTAGGTACCACTGCAGTATCTATTCTGCTGCCAAGCAGCAATGTGTAAATATTGCTGTGTTCGGGTGTGAAGGGCACTGTAGCTGGTGAAATTACCGTACACAAAAGACTTATAATCAAACGTCTTAAGGATCAGCAACGCGCTAGTGAATCTTCTGGTGCCGCTAGCGTCTATAGGCTGCGGTGACTGCTTACTATCAGGCGTGCCAAAAAAAACCTAAAAGCGAAGCGCGGTCCAATTTAAGCGGTCGTTCGAGTTGCGCCTTATCTCTCTTGAATGTATTTTTCCCCCTAGTGGCGAGACAAGCAAGTTCGCCGTGTGGTAAGTGAATCGGAGTCGCTGGACGTTCGGGGTGTGGGCCCTTAGAACGTCCATTGAGTACGGCGGTGACTCCGAGGAGAACGGCGGCGGGGTTACGACCCCCGTCCCCGTGAGCACCATGTCAGGTTCCTGGGGGGCTACAATGCGCTCCCCGGCAGCGGGGCCAGCGGAGCCCTGGGGTTCCCTCTCGTGTGCCGATGCGACAGCCGCGGGGGTTTTAGTGGGTAAGAATCCCACATATCTCGGTCGAGCCCCACAGCTCGCGGGGATGTTTCGACGATTTCCTCCGCGTCAAAACAAAAAAAGTGGGAAGTGAAATGCCTGCTTATAGACATCTTCATTGCACTGCCGCTCGTCACCCAAACATTCGCTATTAAGTCTCACGTGTACGGTAATTTCACCAGCTTCAGTGCCCTTCATACCGTAACACAGCAATGTTTACGTCCTGCTGCTTGGCGGCAGAATATTTGAACTACCTATCTATAATAATAATATATCTATATATCTTGGGACAATCCACACACGGTCATCTGATCCCAAACTAGGCAGAGCCTGTACTATGGAAACCAGACAACTGATACTAATACTTATATACATTTTTTTCTTGTAACTACATACTTAAATAGATAAATAACACCCAGACACTTGGTGGAAATCGAACCCACGACCCATCGGTTAGCGGACAGGGTGTCTAACCACTAGACCAACGGGCCCGTCAAATCTGAGCTACAATCTGAACAGTCCTTTGCACAAGAGACCTGCCGCCTAGTAAATAAATATATGAATCCTTGTTTACAGAGTTAAAGAACGAGCTCCTGTAAGTTGAAACCAACATTAGTCTTATGCTCTTAACTGCCGCACTCACAAACGTTAATTAACTTTAATTACAATTAATTTGTTTTTCGTAATCTATTTAGTTCGACTCTCCGAGCCTCTTATGATTATGTTTTATTAGTAATTACGAAATTATTGATATCTCTACTCATAATCAGCGTATAAAGTATTAATTGGCTTCAAGTGTCGAAATAATAAAATTTAAAAAAAAAATTTTTTTTTTCCTTTATGATGATACCATTTGGTTTCAACATATAAATTACAATCTAGTCTTGAAACTAATGAGTAATATTATTTTAACCTAAACAAATATAGTAAATTAAATTAAGAATGTGTCCAATAGCACTTTTCTTATTGTCTCTATTAAGGCGAAGACACTTTGTTATTGTGTTCTACACTGCACTACACTGCACTAATTTAACATATAAACTAACTCAAAAGGCTTTGTCCTTTTTAGTCTTCTTACTATGTCCGTGTTATCGAGAAGCTGGATAGCCTCGACATTCACGTGGTGATGAAGCCGCCGTTCATGTGCTTCTGCATAGTCTTTTATAACTTTGGCTACGAGGTCCAATTTGAGGTCCCGATGGAGGTCGTTTGTTCTAATGTACCAGGGAGCGTTTACAATGCCTTTGAGTACTTTATTTTGGTATCTTTGTATTGTCTGTATATTAGTTTTTTTGGTACAGCCCCAGAGCTGTATACCATAAGTCCATACCGGCATTAGGACTTGTTTGTACAAAAGTATTTTGTTTTGCACAGACAACACGGAGTGTTTTCCAAGCAGCCAAAAAATGACTTAATTGTAATTAAAGTTAATTGAGGTTTGTAGGTGCGGCAGTAAGCATTGATTTACCCGTATGGTGTCCGGTTAATAGCACCCTCCCATCTCCTTTAATTGGGTATCCGTAAGAGACTAAGTACTAAGAAAAACATGCAGACAGGCAGCAGCGTCTTTCTATTGGATTACCTACCACGTATTCTACGATCCCCAAGACGCCTGCCAAGCGTGGGGATTATGGCAACGGCCATTTCAGCTGCTGAAGAAGCATTGATTTTCTCCAACAGCCGGCCGTCTTTTAAGCGAACTATTCACGGTCCTGCGTGGCAGATGGCGTGCAGGTCACCAAGTCATCGCAGGACTGAAGGCTTCGTATCCAGCGTGGTGTTCTGCATGCTGGCCGCCGTGCAGGACCGAAAATGGTGTACCTTAGCTGTCACTTCATAGCTTCTTATGACGTCACTGAAACGTTGTTTTTTCGAATCAAGATAACGTGGTTTCCTAGCGAGAACCACGAGAGCATTTTTGTGAGCGGAAGTACCGGGGAGCGTCCATTTCCTTGCATTTTTAAGTCGTGTGAAAATATCATTATGAAAATATAAACAAAATGGCGACTGCTTGCCCCCATATTACATTTTAGAAAAATAATATTATCCTGTAATTTCTACAAAAGCTAAGAAGAATCTAAAACACATCGATTAAACGATCAAGCCGTGTATACTGGATGTAATGCCAAAGAAATGCAAGCATAGACTATGCATATACCTACTAAAGAAAAATCCCACCATCTTTTGCAGCAGCCAAGTAAAAAAAAATCTCATTTTAACTGGCAGTCATTTACACGTTTAACGTCCATGTACCATCTATTCGTTACAGTACGTCTACGTAGATTTCGACAAATTAACCAAAGTTGTTAGATCATCAGACACCGTGGGCCAAAGCTCTAACACAGATGAAATAGGCGTAGAGCATAATGATGACAAGGCGCCGGCTGAATACGACGACGCACCTGAGAATGAACCTGAGGCGGTAGAACTTCAAGCACCAGAAGAAAACGCTGATGACGAGATAGATAAGAAACTAACCTGGTTCTGGAACTCCAAGGTTCGTGCACAGTTTATTTTTCAAAGAATCGAGGAATGATTGAAGAACTTCCTCTTCGTGAGCTATTTGTTTGATAAGTCCAACACTTACATTATTATTATTAATTTTCAGGACTTGTACAATAATATAAAAATAAGCCCACAAGCACCAGAACTGAAAGAGCTTGTGCCAGAAATAGCCCCGGAGAACACTAAAAAGTGGTGGTTCTTTCATCAGGTGAATTTTTAAAATTACTGACTCTCTAACTTATTTACATTCGATTTAGTCCAAAATAGTGCCTACTTTAAAATTAATTATACTAATCTGTTGTCTGGTTTCTATAGTACAGGCCCTGCATAATTTGGGATCGGATGACCGTGTGTATATTGTCCTAGAATATTAGTATAAAAAAAAAACAATGTCTATTTTTAAAACCCAGAAGCAATTCTAGAAACATCACTAAAGAATTAACGCTTTTCTTAGTTTATATCTAACCTACGAAATCCAAGCCAATGCTTTAAGAGACAGAGATGCTCATAGACAGTTACAATTGCTGTTCCTTATGTATCAGTGGGATAAACAACGTCAGGCAAAGTCAGTCAGATTGGTCACTGTTTAGAGGCATTTGTTTTGAATGGCTGCGTGCTTCACACACACACATTATGTATAATCGGTCTCTGTTGTTGCCATCTAGATATTAGTCGTTAAGCTACGTCAGTCTTACAAGCAGCTTTAACGTAACCATACGACCGACCAAAAAATCTAATAACCTTCATTCGCCGAAGTATAGCTTACCCTGATGCTGACCACAAAGTACATTTATACAAAGTGTCTCGATATTCAAGGATAAGCGGGCACTAGAGGGTGGACCTAGTCATGACTACTCGTGAAAAAAAATGGGGTGTGAATTTTCGAACAATTTTTTTTTGTAATCTATACTACATATAATAAAACTCAAAGAGCACTTTTTCTGTACATTGAATATTTTTCCAAAATTTCTATGTGGGGGGGGGGGGGGTATTACTATACTATCGACATAGAGGCCAAAACAATTTTTTTTGGAATTATTGTCTGTCTGTCTGTCTGTCTGTCTGTCTGTCTGTCTGTCTGTCTGTCTGTCTGTCTGTCGTTCTGTTCGTCCAGGTATCATTTGAAAACCCGTGGATTGATTTTGATAGGACTTTCACTGATGTGTTGTGTAGAAGTCAAGGTGTAAGTTGGTATATAAAACATCACGCTATGTTTCATAGGGGCTAAGCAGTGAAACATTACTTGCACATATTACCACGTAATTTCCTTTGTATGTGAATAGGGTAATTATAGACTGATCAGTTAATCATTAAGATATGTATTATTACGCTATATACAATAGGGACTGAGCAGACATTTAGTTTGGCAGCATTGGCGAAGGGTCAATTTTTGTAAGGGGTAAGCCGGTCCGGTACGGTACACCCAGGACATTTTCATTAGATTTCTGTATTGTTCTAAGTACTTTGCTGATAGCAATATGACATTATATCTTTGAAAAGTTAAAATCTGTAAATCCCGAGCGGATCCAAACTAGATTATGTGTGTATTACAGTCGCAACAATAAAAGATGCGGAAAACTTAAAACTTTCATTATCGAATATCATTAGACAGTAATTTACGATGTTAGCGTGATTTACATTATGGACAGCGCCATCTATCGGTGAAATTGAACATACAATAACTATAGAACTTTAATCTATATATTATATCAAAGAAAGTCGTGTTAGTTACACTATTTATAACTCAAGAACGGCCTAACCGATTCGGCTGAAAATTGGTGGGGAGGTAGCTTAGAACCAGTAAACGGACAAAGGATACTTTCTATCCCGGTAGGTTAAGGTTAAGCAATGTTAGGTAAGGTCATTAAATAGATGGGTGAACCGATTTGTATGAAAGTGTGCATATCGGGTAGGTCTGAGAATAGGTCATACAGTATATTTCATACCGCTAGGTTAAGGTTAAGCTACATAAGGCAAGGTCAATAAATAGATGGGTGAACCGATATGTATGAAATTATGTGTGCATATCGGAGAGGTCTGAGAATAGGTCATAAAGTATATTTAATGCCGCTGATAGCATGATTGACGAGGATATATAGAACGAGAGGAGGGTGCACGAGAGGAGAAAGAGGGAGAGGGGATTCGAGAAGGGGGCGATGGGGTGAGGGATCGGGGGAGTTAGGTGGAGTAAGGGGGGAGTGAGAAGGAGCAAGTTCGTAGAAGAGAGAGGGGGAGAGGGTTCAGAGAGGGGATAACAGGGTAGGAAGAGGGGGAGTGTGACGGAAACCGAAGCGGGAGGGGGAAAGAGAGAGGAGAGAAAGAGCACATAATTAGATTTTTTTATAAGAGAGAGAGATATGGAGAGAGATAAATCTAGGGAGGAGGGAGAAAAGGGGAGCAAAATGTAATAAAAGCGCGGGCGGAGCTGCACGGGTCAGCTAGTTTAATAAAAAAGTGAGATGGATATTTTTTTCTTTTTTTTTCTCGAGTAATCATGAGTAGGTTCACCCTCCGGTGCCCGCTTATCGTTGAATTTTGGGACACGTTGTATATGCTGGTTGATCTATAGTATCTAGAGAACATTTTTATCGTCAAAAGACGTGATCCATTAAGATTTATTAGACTAAAACATGTACTTATTAACACGCTTTTATATTTATTTTCAGGCCGACTTCGAGCCATTTGAAAATCTTAATTAGAACATTAAATATTGTTTACTATTAAATACAACACAATAATATTGTTCCTTTTTTATTTGAAAAAATTCCCACATTTTCCAGAAGGCCAGTTGACCGCGTAACCAAACCAAAAAAATAATATAAAGAAGGTTTAGTGACGAGTCAAGTAAGGCGGTCAACTAATAGTAAGCGACATGCCTGCCCATATCCAACTGCCGTTTACCACCAGAGGACATTACTTCCTAAATTTTAGCGCCAATAGTTTAACCAGATACGGTGGCCTTCACGTAGATACACAATTGATATTACGGCGGTGACTGGACGGTCTTTTGCACAAAGGATCTTCCTTTTCACTAAAAGAGTCTGGGAGATTTCAAAAGATTCCCGGTCTCCGTAAGTCCCTACGGAGGCCACGTTATACAGGGTTACAGGAAAAGTCGTGCTAGATCCGTTGAGAGCGTGGAGTACCCATCATTTCTGACTTATTTCACTATGAAACACCCCACCCTAAACTTAACCAAAATAAAAAAAAGTAAAAAAAAAAAAACTCAAACTTAACTTAAACAAAATAAAATTTAATAGCCTAAAAATCGGCAATTTTCAATAAAAAATTTAAAGTCGAAAATCTCGAAAAGGGTTAAGTTTAGGGTGGGGTGTTTCATAGTGAAATAAGTCAGAAATGATGGGTAGGTACTCCACGCCCTTAACGGATCTAGCACGACTTTTCCTGTAACCCTGTATAATATTCTTACCCATTATTACCGTGGCGTGCCGGATTAGAATTGCATCCCCCCATCGCCTCTCGTTGGGTGTCGTAAGAGGCGACTAAGCGAGAATAGGAAGACGGGCAGCAGCGTCTTTCTTTTGGATTTATCTTCCACCTATACTGCGATCCCCAAGCCGCCTGCCAAGCGTGGGGATTATGACAACCCCTTCCTTCTAGGGGGGGGGGGGGGACTTTGTTCAGCAATGGACGTCATTCGGCTGCTAATGATAATGATGATGATGACCAATTAAAACCTCGCCGGTAGCCTTTATCGTTGCTGTAGAGAGATTGGGTACTATGTCCGGACTTCCTCGGCAGGGTCTCTCCAATGCGGGAAGCTCGATAGACCACATCACGAGGAGCAGAAATGCTCGCTCTTCTCGTGATGCTTGTGATGTCCTACGCCGCTTTTTTGCTCGCCTCTTGGTCGTATTCAGCAGGGCCTATAGAGCCCCAATCATTTTAAATATACTTACTGGTTATTTTTTTAATTAATTATGTTTATCACGTAGTCAGTATCGTTAATAGAACATTTAAGCAATAAAAAGAAATATATTTAATTTTTGCATTTTTAAAATTTAACCACAAAATTACAGTAAATGTAATGCGCACGGCTGTGATAGGGGTCAGGGCAGGTGAGGTCACGGCGGCAAGCGGCAAACGCTCGTGACCATGATCATTGCGCTTGTTGCGGATACTTTCCAGTAAAGTTATTTTGATATTTTTGTATCAGGGCGGGTAAAACAAAAAAAAACAAGCACTTGCACAAGGGTTGCACTCCGGGAGTGCCGGCAGAAGTGAAAACTTGAATATTATTCTCAATTCACACCGAGATGGCAGCGGCTGGCAGCGGCGCGGCGCGCACTTTCAGTGTGAAAGAATTTAAAACTTTATCTACAATCATCATCATCATCAGCCGGAAGACGTCCACTGCTGAACATAGGCCTCCCCCTTAGAACGCCACAATGAACGACAATTGGCTATTTGCATCCACCGGTTACCTGCGACGCGCACAATGTCGTCTGTCCACCTAGTGGGAGGCCTGCCAACGCAGCGTCTTCCGGTTCGTGGTCGCTACTCGAGAACCTTTCTTCCCCAACGGTTATCGGTTCTTCGAGCGATGTGGCCTGCCCATTGCCACTTCAACTTGCAGATTCTGAGAGCTATGTCGGTGACCTTAGTTCTTCGGCGAATCTCCACATTTCGGATTCTGTCGCGCAAAGATACTCCGAGCATAGCTCTCTCCATGGCTAGTTGTGTGACTCTGAACTTTTCTAAAAGGCCAGCCGTTAGAGACCTCGTCTCAGTACCATATGTCATCACTGGCAACACACACTGGTTAAAAACCTTCGTCTTCAGGCACTGCGGTATTTTGGACGAGAAGATATCGCGTAGTTTCCCGAACGCTGCCCATCCGAGTTGGATTCTTCGGGCGACCTCTTTGTCAAAGTTGGACCGACCTAACTGGACAGTTTGCCCTAGGTATACGTAGTGGTCAACAACTTCGAGTGTATCGTTCCCAACAACTACCGGTACGGGTGCAACATGGACATTAGACATGATCTTCGTCTTGTCCATGTTCATTTTAAGACTCACCTGTTGGGAAACGCTACTGAGGTCGCTGAGCATCGTATTGAGGTCCTCCAGCGACTGCGATTTTATCTACAATACATCGATATAAAGGGTGTAAGGGACCACGTACCAATTTCGAATAATGTCCGCTACAACATTACAGAAACCATTTATATGGAAAATGAAAAATGACTAAGTTATTAATTTTCGAGCATGTAATGAATATATGCGGAATAATATTTATTTTTCAAATTTCATTGCTAATTTTCTAAAATAATAATAGTTAATTGCTTATGTACTGTTTGTGTATAAATAATTAATTAATAAATAAATTTTCCACAAACTATTTATTTATTGTTTTTAAATTAAAATTATGCTTTAGTATTATACCAATAATGATGTTAGACTAATTACAATTAAAAAAGTTTTTTTTGAAAATTCATGAAAAAGCCTATGAATTTCAACACTAGAATGTTCAGAATCATGTACTCGATCCCTGGTATCGGTTCTCGGTACGATGTCCCTTACGGGGTGTAAGGGACATCGTATATCGATGCTTCAATACGTAAAAGACCAGTATCGCTTGAAAAGCTCAAATAGGCCGCGCGGCGTCTTGCGTTTGGTCAGTGCGACCGTAGGCGGCTGTAAGCGGCCGACCGCGGCTCCACGCGGCTTCTGGAGCGGAGTTTCCTTGTAGAATGAACGAACTAGACTCAAGGCGCGAGGCAGATCGCGACTGCTCGAGGCACCGCGGCCTGCAGCGCACATCCACTTCACGCCGCTGCCGGCCGCATCGCGCCTCTTCTGGCCGCTGATGGCCGCTGCCAGCCGGTGCCGGCCGCTGCTCTCTTGGTGTGAATTGAGCCCTAACGTTGTGCATTTTTGATATTTTAGAATGGTTAGGGAATAATTTTGCACGAATTGCTTTAATTATCCGTATACAAGTACTATCATTCCGTCACGGCCCTGCTTGACGTGACAGATAATATACTCGCTGAGCAGGACAATGGAAATGGTACCATACTGACCCTCCTTGACTTTTCCCGGGCATTCGACAGTATCAATATTCCATTACTTCTGTCTAAGCTATCATATTACGGATTCGATAACAATTCAATCAAATGGTTCGATAGTTATTTAAGTTTTCGTTACCAAGCCGTTAAGCTCCAAAGAGATGATGGCTCCTTTTCAATTTCAACCCCCAAATTATTGGCACGTGGAGTCCCTCAAGGCTCTATACTCGGACCACTTCTTTTTATTATATATAGCGCTGACCTTCCTAATGTAATTAAGCATTGCAAATATCATTGCTATGCCGATGATGTCCAGTTGTATTTGCCTGTGAATCCTGCTAATACTACAGATGCGTTGAATGCAATAAGAGAGGATCTAGATGCCATTGCTAACTGGTCTGCTGAAAATGCGCTGGTGCTGAATCCTTCTAAGTCTAAGTTCATGGTTCTGGGAACCAAGAAACAGGTTGAGAAAATTCTAGAAAATAACCCTGTTGTTAAAATTCTGGGTACAAACATCGAACTGGTCACGCAAGCTAAAAACTTAGGTATTACTTTTGATAATCTGCTACGCTTCGAAAACCATGTCTTAGGTCTTGTTAGAAATTGTTTTTACAGGCTAAAAATTCTTTATAAGATTCGCCATTTTTTAACAGAAAAAGCCCGAATCAACCTGTGCGAGTCCCTAATTTTATCAAGGCTCAATTATGGTGATCTTGTATATGGTCCTCGGTTATTGTCTCAAACCCAGCGGTTAATACAGCGAGTGCAAAATGCCTGCTGTCGCTTTTGTTTTAATATTCCTCCGCGTACCCATATTTCCCCGTTTATTAATAATGCATCTATGCTAAATATGGAATCTCGAAGGCGACTACATCTTGCATCTCTAATGTTTGACCTAATAAAATATAAAAACCCGGAATATCTATATAGTAAACTGAAATTCTCTTCTTTTCACCATCAATATGGTGCAGGTGTAGCTCGGTCAACGCGGGCTCCGTTAGCGGCCCATATACACAAGACGGTGGCGTTCAATGGTAGTTTTCGCTACCAGGCGACCAAGTGTTGGAATAACTTGCCGCCTCCTATAAGAAATGCTAGTTCAAAGTTTACCTTTAAAAAGCAATTAAAATTAGCACTATTGGAACATCAAAAACTGTACACAAGGTTTGGTCGTCTTGGTAGTGGTTTCCCATTAATGAGCCAAATACTTTAATATTAATTATCTTTTCTAATTCTGCTTCTGGACATTATTAATAATATTACCTTAAATTATTTATTCTACTTTATTTTTATTACATACTTACATATTACATACTTCTCCAAACGATAAACATGGTATTACATTAGACATCTGTTCGACTCACGTCTGTATCGCTGAGCGCGATCCCGACTATCCTCTGGGCTGTGGCTGAAAATCAGCGCTTTGCTCTTTGAGCAAATACATCGTTGAGCTACTGCCCGTTTGCATCACTGTGACACACACCTTGTCGAAAGTATGACAACTCAAGTTATTGTTTGCTTATTGTATGTATGTTCTTTTTTCACAGTATTTTGTTATTTTTTTATTATCATGTATGTTTGTGTGTCTTCTGATGCAAATAAAAACCTTATCTATCTATCTATCTATCATTTATGTGGTAAAATACTATATTTATTTATCGTACACAAACATGACAATTTATATTAGGTCAGTACATTAAAAATTTATCATTTCAGAACTATTACAATTATTTTACATTAAAAAGTTTATCTCTCAGAAAAATCAAGTTCCATCCATAATTTCAACATCTCTTTCACCATCATTGTAGACGACGTAGCTCGCACCAATATTTTATATGCATACTTTTTAAGTTTAATAAAACTGGTCTACACTGCGGTCCGTAGAAAAGTATATAAAACGTCACATACATTCTTTGACTGTCACTACTCTTGAAAACTCTCTACGGATCGCAGTGTGCATATTTTATCAAAACCATCTTGTTTGATTTAATTACATTGCCTGAACTGCCACACACCCTGGATCGCTTACATAGTGGTCCTTCGAGCCGGATCTATATTATTGTGGAACAGTTCGTCTACAATGCAACGCTCACCGGTGCCGTGCACGAGCCGCCATGTTGATTATACGGTTCGCACTCGCAGCGCTTGGAAAAGCGAACAGATATTAAATAAGATCCCACTCACCTGTCAAAGTTTTTAGCGTTAACAAGTGTAGATTGTTTATTTTTAAAATCTTTAAGTATAAAGTGCTTTTTCCACCACAAAATTACAACTGAATTGTTATTCAAAGTCTGCAGTGGTAGTGTGATTGAAGTTACTACGTATTTCTCGCAAAATCAAGCACAAATTGTAAGAAAAACTTATGCATTGACATCAACATATTATTCAACTTTGCGTTAGTACCCTCAAACCAAAGTACTAACTTTTGCTTGATATTGACACTAACTGACATAAATTCAACATGTCAGATGACAATTTCTACATACTTTAGTGTTGCCTGTGTTGCAAATATGATAATTTACCGTCAGTTTTGTATCACCTCATAAAAATCAAAGCGGCCAAAGATAACTTTTTATCGAGTTTGGAAATCAAATTACAAAAGGCTAACCATATATCAGAAAACCATAATCTATGTTCTTGTGATCACAATACAGCAACAACACTTTAAAGTACTCGACTAAGTTCGAAACATTTGTACTAATAATATAATCATGGCTGCAGAAGACATTATCTGGGGCTGCTGTAGTCTCGGAGTAGATGACGACGCATACGTTATGTGTTGCTCGTGTGACAAAGCGTTCCATATAGCATGTTTGACGCTTAACAACTCTACTTCTATCCATCCCGACCGAGCACCTGCAGCCTGGAAATGCCCGGAATGTATTGGTAGTAAATCTAAGGGGAAAAATAATGATAACACCCCCGTGCGTTTCAATCCCAATGTAACCTTACGAGTAAACAAAAGGCAAGCTCTGCAATCCCCACCACAAGGTGTGAGCAACTCCATTTCTGCTGACGAAATACGTTCTACCATAGAAAATATCATCGACCAGAAATTTGATTGCCTCTTGGACAAAATAAGTGTCTCTGTGAAAGACACTATTACACAACAAATGGCATTCTTCAGAAATGAAATAAAGGATATCAAGGATGAACTACAATCAGTTAAGGAATCTATTAATTTTACTAACGAAGGGTACGAGGACATGCGTGAAAAACTTAAGACATCCACCGAGACGGTAAAGATTCTCCAAAAACAGAAAGAGGAAATCACGCTTTCTGTGGCAGAACTAAACGTACGTATAAATCAGTTGGAACAAAGTACTCGCGCCAACAACATTGAAATACAATGCGTTCCAGAAAAAAGAGGCGAGAACCTGCTAGACATTGTAACACACTTGGGAAAAATAATAAACTCCGGAATAACCGCAGAAAATATATCCAATTGTACCCGAACAGCAAAAATAAACACAAATAGTGATAGACCTCGGTCGATTGTAGTCCAATTCTCCACTACTAAATTAAGAGACGAATTTCTAGCTGCAAGTATTAAGTTTAATAAAATGAACTCAACCAATAAACTTAATACCACTCACATCGGACACACTGGAAACAAAATGCCCATCTACATATGCGAACATCTGTCACCTGCTAATAAAGCCCTGCACGCTGCTGCACGACAAGCAGCTAAGCTAAAAGGGTACAAGCACGTATGGATAAGAAATGGTCGAATATACATGAGAAAAACGGACGACTCTGAATACATTTTTGTTCGCAACAAAGACACGCTTGATAAACTTAAGTAAATTTTTGTATCTTTTATGCATGTGTATTAGATTACCTTAAGATTAAAATTCATGTCGTTAAATTTATACTACCAAAACACTAGAGGACTACGTACGAAAACTACAGAGTTATACAAAAATGTAATGTGTGCAAACTACGATGTAATTGTATTGTGCGAAACATGGCTGAATGACGAAATATTCGATTCTGAATTATTCCCAAACTCTTATAAAGTTTACAGACGAGACAGATATACAACAGGGTTTCATTCAAAAAAAAAAGGCGGCGGCGTATTAATAGCGGTATCGACACGTTTTAACTCACGTCGAATACGAGATTTCGAAAGCGATTGCGAGGATTTATGGGTTGCGATCGACGTTTCAGTCACTAATTCTTCTGCTTCATTAGATCAATTGTTAATATGTAGTATATATTTACCACCGCCAATACAAACAAGTATATTAGAACATTTTTTGGTCAATACCGCACGTGTAATGGAATCTCACCCGAATACCCTTATTATTGGCGACTTCAATATGAGCGAAATAATGTGGCAAGCTTCATCAAAGGATATTAAAAACACAGTAGTAAATAATACAAACGTAAATATTCTGCATGACTTTATTGCCCTACAGAACCTAACACAATATAACACAATTAAAAACAACAAAAATAGAATACTCGATCTTATATTATCGAACAATGATACTGTTAAAGTAAATCAAAGCCACTATACATTAAGCTCAATTGATCTATACCACCCTCCCCTTGAGATTATAATGAAATTTTCCCACAGTCAAAAAATACATCCTAATAATACAGACAAGTTAAATTTCCACAGAGCTGATTTCGACCTAATCTCGAAAGATTTGTCTAATGTTAACTGGGTTTCTGAGTTCAGGTCGTGTACGACAGTGGATACTATGGTTGAAATATTCTATAACATACTTCACAGAATAATCATTAAACATGTACCGAAAACAAAAACCACATCAAATAATTTTCCTATCTGGTATAGCACCGATTTAAAGCGACTATTAAAAGAAAAGTTCAAATATCGTACACGCTATAAAAAATATAATAATCCCATGGATTATCTCGCATTTCAGTCGTTAAAAAAACGTTGCGAATCTGGCATCAACTTATGTTACCGTAATTATATAACAAAGATGGAAAGCTCTATTAATATTAACCCTCGAATCTTTTGGACTTATCTAAAGCATAAAAGGCAAAATCAGAGCATTTATCCATCTACGATGTATTTGAATGATACAAGTGCTTCGGATGGACAAACTATTTGTAACCTCTTTGCTGACTGTTTTTCCTCAGTTTATAACAGCAACAACACGACTCAAATATCTTTACCTCCCACAGAAGACATGTGTTCAAACACTTTGGGTTCCATTTCATTCACAGAGGAAATTGTTCAAAAAGAGCTTCAAGGTCTAAATACCTTCAAAGGCGCCGGTTCAGACAATATTCCTCCATTATTTGTTAATAAATGTTCGAAACTACTTGCAACACCGTTAACTATGATTTACAATATGTCGTTAGAAACCGGTAGTTTCCCTAACCAATGGAAGGAGTCACTTACTGTTCCTATTCACAAGTCGGGTGATGAGTCGCTTGTTTCAAATTATCGGCCTAAATCTATCCTACCAGTATTCGCAAAGGTTTTGGAAAAAATATTGTGCCCCATCCTAACTTCACATTTAAAGCAATGTATTTCTAATGAGCAGCATGGCTTTTTTAAATCTAGATCAACATCTACAAATCTTATGTCATTTATAACCAAAGTTGCAAAATTTGTTGACACCCGGATTCCAGTTGACGTAATTTACACGGACCTAACTAAGGCATTCGACAAAGTTGATCATGCAATCCTTCTCCATAAACTGGCTGCTCATGGCGTAACTGGTAACCTATTACAATGGTTTACTTCTTATTTACACCAACGTAATACTAGAGTTGTAATGAGCGGATATTCCTCCAAACATTTCCCTGTAATCACTGGGGTACCGCAAGGTTCACACCTAGCCCCAATTCTCTTTACAGTGTTTATAAACGACATCATTAAAATTCTAAAGCACTCTGAATGTTATCTTTTTGCCGACGACCTAAAAATTCTAAGACCGATTCGTTCGTTTATCGATACTAAGCTACTGCAAGAAGATCTGAATTCGCTTTACGATTGGTGTAACTCAAATAAAATGCTATTAAATATTGAGAAATGTAAATGTATTCGATTCACACGAAGTAACATTGAAACTCAGTTATCTTACAATATAAATGGGGCGGCTATTGAAGAGGTGTCTACTATTCGCGACCTCGGAGTTCATCTCGATAAAAAACTACGCTTTCACGTTCATATCGATAAAATAGTAAGAAGGGCATTTAAAATGTTGGGATTTATTAACAGAAACAGCAAAGCTTTCCAAAATCCGAAAATAGATATAACACTTTTCAAAACGTTAGTTCGCTCGGGTTTGGAATATTGTAGTCAAGTGTGGTCTCCAAACTATGATGTGCATATAAAACGCTTAGAATCTGTTCAAAAGCGTTTTCTTTGGCACCTCGCGTTTAAATACAAACAAGCCAAGCAGTACCCATCTTACAACAAACGTCTTTCGTACTATAAACTTGACACTTTGCTCCAACGTAGACAATTCCTCGACCATATATTTCTGTACAAATTACTCAATGGTCAAATTGATTGTACAGCCTTATGCGAAAACCTGAATTTTCATGTCCCAAGAAAATTACCCAGATCAGGAACATTCTATACCTTCGAGATATCCTCGTCCAAAAGTAATTTGGGACTCCACTCCCCAATGAACAGACTTATGAGACAGTACAATGTATTAGCAAAAAAGTACAAAATAGACATCTTCTCAGAGAAAATCACTAGTTTTCGTCGTAAAGTAATGATGTCCTCTAAGTAATGGTACATAACTTATATTCCGTTAATATTCTATTATAGGGTACACAATCTTTACTTTATACTCTGTGTCTTGCCTTCGGCCATTCTGCCATGTTACTTGTTAGTTTACTAAAAAAAAGATATACTTAACCGAAAAGCCAATCATTCTTTTATATTTTAATTTTTCTTTTTAAAGCAATTTTCTACATTGTTACTAGTTTTTTCACTTTTAACGCGTTTTTTGCATGCTGTGGCGACCTATAATTAAGCTTGCACTTAGTTTTAAGTTCACCAATGTAAAAAATGCAATGTATTAGTGTAAGTCTTGTTGGTTGTCCTTAAATAAATAAAAAAAAAAAAAAAAAAAAAAAAAGATGCAGGATGATTTGACGCGAAAAATACACTCAGATTTACCACAAACTGAGAACTACGTCAACACACAACCGATCGCAACAGATGGTAATACTATTGTAAAGAGCCACCATAGCGAAAAACAAAAGAGTGAAAAATCTGCCAAGTCTCTTGAAGCTCGCAAGCAACAGCTGAAATATGAAGCCGCAAAGGCAGAAGCTGAAATTAAAACTAAGCTCATCCAAGAAAAGTTAGCCGCTGACTTGGCTGCCCTCGAATACCAGTCCACGAAAAGTCACCGAAGCGCTGAGGACCAAAGTGTACTAAATTCTGTTGATAGAGTCGAGGAATGGCTCAGTCATAACCGAGAGGCCGAGACGAACAACATCAATCAGCAACAGGACGAGGACTGCAACAGGGCTGGAATGGAAAACTTAGTCAGTGCTATGTATCAGGCTAACATTCAAAACCTATTGTCAAGATTTACAACATCAAAAGACTTACCTTGCTTCTACGGGGACTCATTGGAGTGGCTCGCATTCAAACAGGCGTTCGACGAATCCAAGAAGCTCTGCAAGTATAGTGATACTGAAAATATGTGGCGATTGCGCAAATCACTTCGTGGTGAAGCAAGGGAAACGGTCTCGTCGCTTCTCATCGGGAATACGGCTCCGCGTGCAGTTATTGAAGCGCTGGAACTCCGCTATGGCAGACCTGAAACGATAATAAACAAAATTACATACCAGTTACGAAAAATGCCGCCACTGCCACAAAATTACCATACTGAAATAGTAGCTCACTCAATTAAAATCAAGAATTTCGTGGCAGCAGCGCAAGCAATCAACCAAACAGATTACCTCAGAAGTCCTGAGCTAGTCACCTCCGTGCTATCCAAGTGGCCGACCGCTCTCATCATTAAATGGGCCGACTACTACAGCGCGAACTATGAAAAAGGAAAAGCCAAGTTCGAGTTGCTCGCTGAATTCCTATACGACGAGGCGAAGAAGATATCAGCCGCGGGATTGTCACACATTCATAGTCAAGCCGACTACAAAAGGAAGTATGAATTTAACCGCAAACAACATAGCGTACTATTGAGTGAAACGGGTGACAGTCCTGTCAAATGCAAATTCTGTCGTATAAATCAACATAAATTAACAGAATGTGCACGTTTCAAGCGCGCAATGACGAAAGACCGATGGCGATTCGTGCGAATGAACAGGTTGTGTCACAAGTGCCTGCTAGCACCCCACAACCGTGACACGTGCTCGGCGGCCGCCTGTGATGTTGACAACTGTGAGCTGCCGCACCATCGTCTCCTGCACTGGAAACTTAAGACTAGAGTAGCAACCTGCAACAATGGACATGAACAATCACAAACAAATATTGACGACAACGTCTTAGTAAGTGATGACATACCTACTAAGAGTTGCTTAATGATTGACAACGCTAAACGCGTACTTTTAAAGGTAGTTCCCGTCAACGTCCACGGCCTGAAAGGGATTATAAGTACTTACGCTCTGCTCGACGACGGTGCCACGGTGACGTTCATATCAGCTGATCTTGCCGACTGTCTCGGGCTACACGGAAGCAAGCAACCTATGTGTGTCCGTGGTGCATGGGATACAGAACTTCAATGCCAAAGCGAAGTCATTGAATTGAAAATCAGCAATATGGACAATGAGACTTTTGATTTAACTGCGAGAAAAATAAGCAAATTAAACTTACCTGCGCAAAACCTGTCAAACATAAACCTAAACGACTATGAACATTTATCAAAATTAACAAATTATATACCATTTTATCAAGAAATCAAGCCAAAGTTATTAATCGGTCAAGATAATTATCACCTCATCGCGCCAGTAAAATCAATGATTGGTAATAAAAATGAACCGTGCGCTACATTAACGCCGCTGGGATGGTGCATACACGGTGTGTGTCCACAACTACAAGATTCCAAGTTGCAAGACACTGCTGTGCTGATAACTCAGCTGGCACCCACCGCCGCTGCTTACACAGAAGATCATAGCAACAGTCTCGGCGCATCTACGCACAGACCTATAATCGACGCACTACACAACATTTTATACGAAAGCGATTGTGTACATCAACCGTGCACTGCAGTACGCACGAACCAAGACAATGGCGCACATGTATACGAAATTGTTCGCAAGTCAAGGCAAAATAAACATCATTTAAAAGCTATAAGCGCTATTGATAAGTCGGCATGTTTAGTTGGCGGAAGATGGCGAGTAAGGATTCCCTGGAAATGTAAAAATGTTAAAAAATTGAAGAGAAGATACCTCCACTACCGGGCGTACCGAAGATTAAAAATAATAGGACGGAAATTAGTATACCGCCGCAGAAAGCGTCGCCACGGAATCATGTTTACGAGTATCACTGAGCGTGCTGCACACATGGAGCTGATGCTTAGATATGTAGAGGACTCACGTCATGTAAAAGATTATCGGGTACGCACGTTGCCTAGGATGACCCAGGCTGGGATCCTTACTAGACCTGTCGCTCGCTTAGCACTACTTCCAATGGTAGACTAGTGTCCCTGAAGTGACACTGGGCGGAGATTGTAGACGACGTAGCTCGCACCAATATTTTATATGCATACTTTTTAAGTTTAATAAAACTGGTCTACACTGCGGTCCGTAGAAAAGTATATAAAACGTCACATACATTCTTTGACTGTCACTACTCTTGAAAACTCTCTACGGATCGCAGTGTGCATATTTTATCAAAACCATCTTGTTTGATTTAATTACATTGCCTGAACTGCCACACACCCTGGATCGCTTACAATCATCATGACCAGAACCATACATTTTTTACCCATCATAAAAAAGTGCGCAACGCCACTAAAGAAATTTTCACTTCAAAACAAACACGAACATTAGCGCAAGCGCCCTGCGCTGCCTAAACGAATTTTCAATTATGTCTCGTGTCCTGACGCGACTTTAACTTTTATTACCCATCACCAAAAAGTCTTACGTATTTTCGATCAGGTCTTACGAATTTTCGATCAGGTCACGTGTCCTGACGCGAGTTTAACATTTTTTACCCATCACAAAAAAGTGCACAACGCCGCTAAAGAAGTTTTCACTTCACATCTATAAGTGTCCGAAATTTACGCGTTACAAAAAAAGTTAATATGTATCTATATATACGTCGCGATACCTTTTCACATTGCTCTCGATTCCCTAACTGTAAGCGATCCAGGGTGTGTGGCAGTTCAGGCAATGTAATTAAATCAAACAAGATGGTTTTGATAAAATATGTACACTGCGATCCGTAGAGAGTTTTCAAGAGTAGTGACAGTCAAAGAATGTATGTGACGTTTTATATACTTTTCTACGGACCGCAGTGTAGACCAGTTTTATTAAACTTAAAAAGTATGCATATAAAATATTGGTGCGAGCTACGTCGTCTACAATCTCCGCCCAGTGTCACTTCAGGGACACTAGTCTACCATTGGAAGTAGTGCTAAGCGAGCGACAGGTCTAGTAAAGTACCCCAGCCTTGGTCTTCACAGCTAGTGTGTGTACCTGACCATCTTTTCTACGACGTAAGTTTTCTACAGCTCTAAGCATCAACTCCATGTGAGCAGCACGCTCAGTGATGCTCATAAATATGATTCCGTGGCGACGCTTTCTGCGGCGGTATACTAATTTCCGTCCTATTATTTTTAATCTTCGGTACGCCCGGTAGTGGAGGTATCTTCTCTTCAATTTTTTAACATTTTTACATTTCCAGGGAATCCTTACTCGCCATCTTCCGCCAACTAAACTTGCCGACTTATCAATAGCGCTTATAGCTTTTAAATGATGTTTATTTTGCCTTGACTTGCGAACAATTTCGTATACATGTGCGCCATTGTCTTGGTTCGTGCGTACTGCAGTGCACGGTTGATGTACACAATCGCTTTCGTATAAAATATTGTGTAGTGCGTCGATTATAGGTCTGTGCGTAGATGCGCCGAGACTGTTGCTAAGATCTTCTGTGTAAGCAGCGGCGGTGGGTACCAACTGAGTTATCAGCACAGCAGTGTCTTGCAACTTGGAATCTTGTAGTTGTGGATACACACCGTGTATGCACCATCCCAGCGGCGTTAATGTAGCGCACGGTTCATTTTTATTACCAATCATTGATTTTACTGGCGCGATGAGGTGATAATTATCTTGACCGATTAATAACTTTGGCTTGATTTCTTGATAAAATGGTATATAATTTGTTAATTTTGATAAATGTTCATAGTCGTTTAGGTTTATGTTTGACAGGTTTTGCGCAGGTAAGTTTAATTTGCTTATTTTTCTCGCAGTTAAATCAAAAGTCTCATTGTCCATATTGCTGATTTTCAATTCAATGACTTCGCTTTGGCATTGAAGTTCTGTATCCCATGCACCACGGACACATATAGGTTGCTTGCTTCCGTGTAGCCCGAGACAGTCGGCAAGATCAGCTGATATGAACGTCACCGTGGCACCGTCGTCGAGCAGAGCGTAAGTACTTATAATCCCTTTCAGGCCGTGGACGTTGACGGGAACTACCTTTAAAAGTACGCGTTTAGCGTTGTCAATCATTAAGCAACTCTTAGTAGGTATGTCATCACTTACTAAGACGTTGTCGTCAATATTTGTTTGTGATTGTTCATGTCCATTGTTGCAGGTTGCTACTCTAGTCTTAAGTTTCCAGTGCAGGAGACGATGGTGCGGCAGCTCACAGTTGTTAACATCACAGGCGGCCGCCGAGCACGAGTCACGGTTGTGGGGTGCTAGCAGGCACTTGTGACACAACCTGTTCATTCGCACGAATCGCCATCGGTCTTTCGTCATAGCGCGCTTGAATCGTGCACATTCTGTTAATTTATGATGATTTATACGACAGAATTTGCATTTGACAGGACTGTCACCCGTTTCACTCAATAGCACGCTATGTTGTTTGCGGTTACATTCATACTTCTTTTTGTAGTCGGCTTGACTATGAATGTGTGACAATCCCGCGGCTGATATCTTCTTCGCCTCGTCGTATAGGAATTCAGCGAGCAACTCAAACTTGGCTTTCCCGTTTTCATAGTTCGCGCTGTAGTAGTCGGCCCATTTGTCGATGAGAGCGGTCGGCCACTTGGATAGCACGGAGGTGACTAGCTCAGGACTTCTGAGGTAATCTGTTTGGTTGATTGCTTGCGCTGCTGCCACGAAATTCTTGATTTTAATTGAGTGAGCTACTATTTCAGTATGGTAATTTTGTGGCAGTGGCGGCATTTTTCGTAACTGGTATGTAATTTTGTTTATTATCGTTTCAGGTCTGCCGTAGCGGAGTTCCAGCGCTTCAATGACTGCACGCGGAGCCGTATTCCCGATGAGAAGCGACGAGACCGTTTCCCTTGCTTCACCACGAAGTGATTTGCGCAATCGCCACATGTTTTCGGTATCGCCATACTTGCAGAGGTTGGTGGATTCGTCGAACGCCTGTTTGAATGCGAGCCACTCCAGTGAGTCCCCGTAGAAGCAAGGTAAGTCTTTTTATGTTGTAAATCTTGACAATAGTTGTTGGTTTTGGGTGTTAGCCTGATACATAGCACTGACTAGGTTTTCCATTCCAGCCCTGTTGCAGTCCTCGTCCTGTTGCTGATTGATATTGTTCGTCTCGGCCTCTCGGTTATGACTGAGCCATTTCTCGACTCTACCAACAGAATTTAGTACACTTTGGTCCTCAGCGCTTCGGTGACTTTTCGTGGACTGGTATTCGAGGGCAGCCAAGTCAGCGGCTAACTTTTCTTGGATGAGCTTTGTTTTAATTTCAGCTTCTGCCTTTGCCGCTTCATATTTCAGCTGTTGCTTGCGAGCTTCAAGAGACCTGGCAGATTTTTGACTCTTTTGTTTCTCGGAATGATGGCTCTTTACAATGGTATTACCATCTGTTTCGATCGGTTGTGTGTTGACGTAGTTCTCAGTTTGTGGTAAATCTGAGTGTATTTTTCGCGTCAAATCATCCTGCATCTTATTCAATTTCTGTTCGCTTTTCCAAGCGCTGCGAGTGCGAACCGTATAATCAACATGGCGGCTCGTGCACGGCACCGGTGAGCGTTGCATTGTAAACGAACTGTTCCACAATAATATAGATCCGGCTCGAAGGACCACTATGTAAGCGATCCAGGGTGTGTGGCAGTTCAGGCAATGTAATTAAATCAAACAAGATGGTTTTGATAAAATATGTACACTGCGATCCGTAGAGAGTTTTCAAGAGTAGTGACAGTCAAAGAATGTATGTGACGTTTTATATACTTTTCTACGGACCGCAGTGTAGACCAGTTTTATTAAACTTAAAAAGTATGCATATAAAATATTGGTGCGAGCTACGTCGTCTACACTAACGATAGGACTGATGTACCGAAGAAGGAACCTTCTATCGAGTAAAACCTTTCGGAATACATTCTGAAAATTACGGTAAAACTGCTTAAAATTCAAAAGTAATCGGACAGAACAGAGACGTGGTCAGCGACTTGAAATACTATTTAAAGGTAAAACGACGATATATTTCAACCGATTACGTCCGTCCTCTATCAAAGGAATCCCTAGGCGCCGTCCCCGATCCTTAAAGCAGTCGTTACATAAACATAGTCCATCAGTGACGGACGATCTTAGTTTTGTTTCTTCAAAGTTCGGAGGGAAATAACACCTCTGGGAGTAGAGGGATCGTCTCCACAGCCTCATGCACTATTCATGGAGAGGAATGAGGCGTCGCTCTATTTGGGAATATCTCGATGCAAAAATTGGGATACGATCCTTTACGTTTGATATTGAAACTGCATGAATATGGATTATGATAACACGAAAACTAATAATATTAAGATTTAATTTTAGGTAAGTTCCTTGTACAAGGGACCGTCCAGTTAGATACCACCGCAGTGTCAGATAGTCTGCCGCAGAGTAAAGATGCGTGACTGTTACTAATTCGACGATTCGAATAATCTACAACTACTAATGTACGCATTCGACTTCAATATTAGTAATATACTAATGCTCATAGTCGAATAACCACTACTAATTAGTAACTACTAACGGCGTTTGAACTAGATTGTTCGCGAGTCAGTCGACAGTTTTTGGAATGAAATATGAATGAATTATTTGCCGTACCGGTCACGGAACGAATAATGTCAGAGTGCCTATCAAATCACATCGTTCAATCCGCCGAATAATGAGCGAATAATCAAAGTCGAGCAAGTATCAAATTAGTTCACTCAGTGAGCACGGATTGATGTGTGGAATATCTGAATATACTAGGATTGAGAAAAAATTGAATATAACCACTAAATCTTGCATCGATCATATTTTCACCCGTTTCCCCAATATACATCCGTACACAGCGGTGCTCGATATCGTACTGGCCGACCATCGTGCTATCATAGTTGCCTGCATTTCCGAAGCGGCGCCTAATCATATACAGCATGTTACAAAAAAAATAATTAATTATGATTATTTTAATAAAGAGATTAAAAAAGTTAAATGGTCACGTACTAATGATATGAGTTCACCCGTTGACATTTATAATTTTATGAACATTTCTTTTCAAAATGCAATTAGGTCCGCAACAACCATTACAAATTACAACAATAATAAACAGAATAGACCCATTAAATTACCTTGGATTGATGTGAATGTCACTCGACTATGTGAGAAACGCGATAAATTATTCACTTTATGGAAACACGATACTAATAATTTGAAACTAAGGCTGGAATATAATAAAACCCGTAACTTAGTTCATAAAATTTTGGAAATCAGGCGAAATAAGTACTATGCTAAAGAAATAAAAGATAACTTTACAAATATAAAGAAAGTGTATCAAATAATAAATCAAATACTGGGGCGAGTGACATTGTCCATCGATGAAGTGGTGATGAGAGCATTTGAGGGACAGGGGTTGACTAATAAAGATCTTGTTGAGAATTTTGCTACTGAATTTGACAAGGCTGTTAAAGATATCGTACCTAATTGTAACACAAAACTGCTAGACCCAAATACGTACTTTCAACCAGTTGATTCCAGTATATACTTCCAAAGAGCTACAGGTGATAAAATTCATAAAATTATAAAAAATCTCAAAACAAAAAAAGCACCAGGAGTCGATGATATAAGAGTATCTGATATAAAATCAGTTGGTGTAGATGTATCTGAATCCATTGCCAATCTTATCAATGCCAGCGTACGAACTGGAATATACCCGGATAAATTAAAGTTAGGTTGTGTTAGACCGATACATAAAAGGGGTAGGCGAGATGATTACCTTAATTATCGTCCTATAACACTACTTTCAACAATTAATAAAATTGTTGAGAAATATTTCAGTGAACAGATACATAAATTCTATAAAAAACATGAGGTTATTTATCGAAATCAATTCGGCTTTCAGTCTGGTAAAGGCACTACGGATCTGTTACTAAAATTCACTAATACAGTCAATGAGCACTTAAATAATAAAAAGCATGTACTGGCCTTATTTATTGACTTCTCACGGGCGTTTGATACTCTGCAACATAAACAACTCATTACAAAGCTAGACAATTGTGGTATTCGAGGATCTATGTTAGAATGGTGCAAAAATTATCTTCAGAATCGTCAATTCTCTGTGAAGGTTAATAATACATATAGTGACCCGATAACTTCAACTGAGGGTACGGCGCAGGGATCCGTAATGGGCCCACTCCATTTCTTGTCTTATGTGAATGACATGAGTAAGATTATTGTTCACAGTAAAATCTACCAGTTTGCAGATGATACTTGTTTGGTTGTTGCCGATAAAGACCCACAAAAAGCTTATGACCTTTTACAATCCGATCTTAATTCGCTTTTAAAATGGTGCCATGATGCTAATCTTGTCTTAAACAGTAATAAAACTAAACTGATTGTCATTAAATCACCCTATATCAAATCAGTAACCCATTCTAATCGTTTAGTGGCCCACAATCACCAATGCTTACATGCTTCTATTAACAATATTTGTAGCTGCCCTTGTGTTGATGTTGTTGATTCGCAGACGTACCTCGGTGTGCATATTGATAACAAATTTAACTGGAGTAATCATATAGAATCAGTGTGTACTAAGCTTAGGCAGTTTCTAGCAAATATTATTAATCTCAAAAATAGAATACCTTTTAAAGTTAAGCTAATGTTATATAATTCACTAGCAGGATCATATATACAATATGGACTTTGTTGTTATGGGCGCACTTTTAAGACATATCTTAATAAAATTTACAATCTACAATTAAGAATTATAAAAAACATTGTTTCTAATAATGTCCGACAGCAATTCCATAATGACCAAAATGGATTATTTAAGCATTGTGGCATCTTACCGGTCCATACTCATGTCAAGTACGAATTGCTCAAAAAATATTTTTTTAAAACAGATCTCAAGAAACAAATCAAACATCATGTATATACGCGGGCTGTAGCCCAGGGCCAACTATGTACGCCGCGCGCTAACAATATGTACGGCGAGCGGTCCGCTGCCTACCTTGTTCCGCGGCTAATTAACCAACTACCCTCCGATCTTCGCGATAGCATAAATCCTAAGAATATTAAAGATAAACTTAAAGTTTACTATCTAAATAATTTAAACAATAATTGATATTGAGTTCACAAATGCATTTACCCTTCAATCCATTAACTCTGCAACTTCATTTATTTTTTGTAACCTGTTAGTTAACCTAGATTAATACCTACTTATATTAACTAATAAATGTTGATTAAGTCTCAATGTAAGCCGTTATAGCATAGCCTGTATAAACCTCCGTGGTTTTGAATGCTATAATAAGCTAACAGCATATTATATGTATTCTTTAAACGATAAATAAATGAAAAAAAAAAAAAAAAAAAAAGTTACCAATTTCGTAATTCATTCGAATATGTCGAATGATTTTTATACTCGAATAATTCGAATGAAATCATTCATAGTCGCGCATCTTTACCGCAGAGTAGCAAAGTGTAAACATCGCTGTGTTCCAGTGTAAAGAGCACTGTAGCTGGTGAAATGACCGGATACAAAAGACTTAATATCTAATGTCTTAATATCTAATGTCTTAGATATTAAGTCTTTTGTATCCGGTCATTTCACCAGCTACAGTGCTCTTTACACTGGAACACAGCGATCACTAATAATCACTAGCTCATTGCCGACCCTTAAGACATTAAGGGTCGGCAATGAGCTAGTGATTATTCTGGTGTTGCAAGCGTCTATAGGTTGTGGTGACTGCTTACCATGAAGCGGGCCACTTGCTTGCTTACCATCTTGGTAGTATAAAACAAAATTACTAACAACACTAGCATTATTTAGAGTGTGGATGACTTGCGCAAACGGTCAACAAATGGTATGTAAATTGTATGTTGTAAGTATATTTTTTTTTTTATATCATAATTATCCCTCCCGATTGATCCGCCACATCTGCCAATTTTTGGTAACGTCAGTCAAACAAGAGACATTATACAAATGCTTGCGCAAATACCGATGTACTCCTTCTTCTCTTACTTTTCCAAGCTGATGGTATGGAAGAGCAACACGGCTAGGGAGATCAAGCGTGCACCGACATTTTACATAGCATCCAGGCCGCATAGATCATCTTACTTTTCAGACAATTAGGTGATCGGCATTATTGTTCTAAACGGTGAGGGTTGAGGAGGGTGGAGAACAGTGAGTATAGCAGACCATATTAGGAAGTACGTCCATATTCCAGTGGCGGATTATCGCCAAGGCAAACTGAGGACGCAAGGTTACAAAGGGTTGCACGCATGAAACATTTTAAGATTTTTAAAGCTGCGGTCCCATGACCTGACATTTCGGAGACTAGGCTATGGGAACCGGCACATCCGAAGAGGACAAGCAAGATGTTCGCTTGATGGTGAGTGACACGCTTGCCTAGAGACAGCAGTGCGACACTGCTGCTCGTCATTCGAGACGTTAGTTATACTAAGTCTCTCGAACTCCACACCTACAAACAGATTTTTTTACGCTGATTGGTGGTAAAATATCTGACACTGCGCCTGCTTTAGAGGAAAAAATAACAAGCCCATTGCGTTTCTTGACGGATTTTCTCATATGAGGCCATGTTATTTTTATAAAAAAAATCCGTGTGGTGTCGTGGGACACCGGATAGGAACGAAGTTCCTTATAAAAATATTAATTTTAAGTTCTATTCGAGGTATAAAGAAAATAATTATTCGTGTCTATATTTTTTATTATAATTTTTTTTTGATAAAAAAAATAATTAAGAAAAACAAAAAAAAACAACAACTTCGTTCAAATAATAATAATTAAGCCTAGTTATGTTCGATCATAGAAATTTAAGTTTTATAGTAACCAAAATAAGATATATATTTATTTGTGAATAAAAAATCTTACGTTACGTACGTTCTTTCCCGGGTCCCTCCCCTATGGAACTTCAGTTGCAATAAAATCTTTTTAAAAAAAATCGAACCGACTTCAATATCACTGAAAAGTATAAAATAATTTAAATATTAAAGAAGTTGGTGTTAGCGTACCTGCTGTGTATATTTAGCACCAACTTCAATAATATTTAAATTATTTTATACTTTTCAGTGATATTGAAGTCGGTTCGATTTTTTTTTAAAAGATTTTATTTTAAACTTTTTAGTGATATTTTCATACATAAAGATTGAACCATCGAAGACGGTAAAATGATCTAGGTAGGTTATGACATCATTATGATTTCACATTATCGTCTACATACTTTTACATAATTCATGTTTCTTCAGAAACTCCGAAACAATTTATCCGATCGTAATGAAATTTGCATGGAATCATCATAGTAGTTTACTCTCTCGAATAAAAAAAGAATCATCGAAATCGGTTCATATTTATCAGAGAAATGTAAAGGAGAACATCAGTTTTATGGTTTTTACCAGATATATTCCTCCATATCATTCATAGTCCTCCAGGAAGTTCTTATCCGGTTGTGATAAAATTCATACAGGTTCATTACAGTGGTTTCTTCTTTCGAATAAAAAAAGAATCATTGAAATTGGTAAATATTTACCAGAGTTATGACCATTTTTGTCCTTCAAAAGCACCATAACGTCATCTATATAGGCTTTCCTGCAGCTCTCAGTGCGCAGTCACCATTCTTGTTTTTCAGGAACTACTTATTACTAAGCAATAATTTTTTTATGGGACCCAACTAACGGATTAAAGAATGGATGGAAGAAAGATTTTTTCAAATCGGTTCATAATTGCCCGAGTTATGCGCGAACATACATAGAAAAAAAATATATATATACAGACGAATTGAGAACCTCCTCCTTTTTTGAAGTCGGTTAAAAATATGACAATTTGAAGCGCTAATTTTGGCATATTTGAAATTAACGATTTCATTTCATACCACCAAGTAACCAAAATTCGGTGTCCTTAACTCATTACCATGTTATAACTAATGCATATTCTATCGGTATCAACAACAGTATAATATTTTAAAGTGTTTATAAAAGCACACAGTCCGTTATTGCTTCTTCATAATGGCCGGGCTGTGAGCGCGACCCAGATTCAAAATGGAAATAGTTTATTATAAGGCACGTACAACAGCACAACCACTTAGAAACACGAAACTGTTTATTAGATGTATACATTGTATAAAATACCGTCATCCTACATCCCCCGATTGACCCCACATATAGTCCAAAGGACCTATTGAAAGTTTCACCCGTAAGAACAAAAAAAAATCACTTAGTATGAGGCAAACGGCTCGTCAATCTCGTAACAAATTTCCTTAAATAAAATATATAACATCCAGAGCTGGTATCTTTTGAAATATTATATGCGTGAGATCTTAATTAAACTTTGGATAGCAAATATTGAAATCAATACAAATTAACTAAGAAACTTCTAAATAAGTACATAATAAACTTAAAACGTAAACGATCGCATAGAGAACATCCGGTCCGGAGTCCGAAGATTTGAGTAAATATTTATGCCTACTAAAATATTCAGAGCCCCATTACAGGGGTTCTTATGATACTCCAGAGAGATGAAAAGTTCAAGAACATGAAAACAAAACGATCAGATATTGAATACAGATAGTAATCAAAACTCAGACGCATTTTAAAATAAGACCCAATTTTAATAGTAGGTAGTAGATACAATACATATAATATTTATATCATTTGAGGAAAGAATATGATATATGAATACTTCTCCATAGAAATCCATCCAATAATATTAGTTCCTCAGCTAATAGTATTGAATCAAATCCGGCCACAACTACCAATCTTTGAGCTCAGCCAATTGTACCTAATCACCAGAGGGCCTAGACAAGATGCAATCGCTTCAAAGCGAATCCATTTCTTCATTCGCTAACGGTGTCAATTCCCTATAATTTGTTTGATTTTTCGATGACTTGTCTTTAAAAGATTTAATAAAAATATAAATAATTGAAGTGATAGCTAGCCAGTTCGTTGGTTTTAAAATATCGTGCAACGACTTCAATAATATTTTTTGTATGAAAGAAGTTATAGGTAACAACATCACATAGGTACCTATGAACACTTACAAATGGTAGAACAAATCAGGAAAATTACTGGAAACAAGCCGATATCTAGTCTAGATAGTCTTTATAATCTATTTCTTGTAATGGAAGAAAGACAATTTGTGATGAGGTAATAAATTCAAGCCCTAAATAATAATAATACCAGCCCTTGTTTATGTCCCACTGTTGGGCACGAGCCTCCCCTCAGGATAAGGGGGCTTAGGCCGTAGTCCACCACGCTGGCCAAGTGCGGGTTAGCAAACTTCACATGCCATTCGAAAGCTAGTTAGGCTTTCTCAGACATGCAGATTTTAGGGATTCGTCACGATGAGGGAAACTTCACCGAAAGCTAGTAACAGTCGCACAAAGACGATTCGCACATGATTCATTAAAGAAATCAGAGGTGCGAGCCGGGCTTCAGGCCTGCGCACCTTGTTTCCAAGGCAAGCGCTCGCCCAATGAGCTGTTACCGCCTAAGCTCTAATTTGAAACAGTATTTTATACTTTCAAGGGCGTTCCGATATTCCATAACTCTCAAACAATTTCAACAGAAACAGTATTACCTATTTACTTGTAGAGCTATGCCTCTTGTTATTTAGATTTCTGTGAGTTGTACAAAAGATTAAGCCTACTGGATTCTAGAGAAGGAAGTAAATATTAAAGTACCTACTCGAAAATTTAATGAATTGGTAAAGTTATATTAATTCCGAAGTAATATTGCTTTAAATGAGAAACTAAAATTTCAAATCTGTGAATGATAAACGTACTGACCATTTTATAAATCAGGTATGTACAGTTTATTGTCTTTAGATGTTTTTTTTTAAGTTAATTTAATTGTGTATATTGCTACTCGCGCCGCAGACTGCCTTATATAAACTCTGAAAGAAATATATTCTATTGGTCGCTGAGAATTAGACCCGGTGATCCCAAGAGCTTTTTCTTTCAGAAAGTGATGATATTTTATTTTTCATATTATTATGACTGATTTAAAAGCAGAATTTATTTTGCCTCCATTATGGCCTCACCCCATTTTTATTTTTACACCATTAATACACCGTTTAACTTAATTTATTCTAAAAAGTAAATTTGTTTGATCCCGCTGCGTTTAACAAACCTTGACGATGATATTTCTCAAAATTCGTAATTTTAATTTTTATGATGGTGGCCTACACCTTGAGGCTGTTTTAGTAGGGTCACAGTAAAATATATCTTTCATCATGATAATGCCGGTCTGTGGTCTGGCGTAAATGATGAATATAGATGGCACAGTATAATATTGTAATAATTAAACTTAAAAAAAAAAGGCTTGAATTTGTTTATAAAATACGACGAAACATTTACCCAACCTTAATATTTTTACTTACCTCCATGACACGCACGTAGAGTAGAATTACGAACAAACAAATAGTTACGATCTTCATCATCATCAGCCGGAAGACGTCCACTGCTGAACATAGGCCTCCCCCTTGGAACGCCACAATGTAAGACAATTGGCTATTTGCATCCACCGGTTACCTGCGACGCGCACAATGTCGTCTGTCCACCTAGTGGGAGGTCTGCACACGCTGCGTCTTCCGGTTCATGGTCACCACTCGAGAACCTTTCTTCCCCATCGGTTATCGGTTCTTCGAGCGATGTGGCCTGCCCATTGCCACTTCAACTTGCAGATTCTGAGAGCTATGTCGGTGATTCTTCGGCGAATCTCCACATTTCGGATTCTGTCCGACAGAATCCGAAATGTGGAGATTCTGTCGTGCGCAAAGAAACTCCGAGCATAGCTCTCTCCATGGCTCGTTGTGTGACTCTGAACTTCTCTAAAAGGTCAGCCGTTACGATATTAAGAAAGACTAATTAATATCTTTGACGATAATCAATGGAAATATTCGTGAGTCTGAAGTATTGCGTGGCATTGTCATTATAATCCACCATAGCGATTTCTTAGCGTTAAGTTGGTTATACAACATAAAACTAAGGCTCCATTTTATCACACAAAAGAACCTTAAAAACTATACCAACACAATAAAGTTAATAGCAAAGCTGTAAACAGATATATTTTATGGTCAGCAAAAAGCGTGCGCAGGCCTCACACCATAAAATTTTACCATCCAACGGATGAGCACCCATTATCGTCAAAAATCATCTTCGTTATGTCAGCTGTTAGGCGTCCCATGCCTTCAATAAACGTGATATAAGATCATCATCTAATAGTGTCTTTAAAGGCAAAGTTTATAACCGGCTTCAAAAACAAAGGTTCTCTATTCGACGCGTATGTATGTAATATTGATAAAAATGCGTAATATTAATATATGTTAGTCTATGTGGGCTTCTAAACAAATTTACCAAATTTTATGAGTGTATGTATGTATGTATGTAGGTTTGTCCGCGGATTTCTCAGAAACTACAGGTCCGATTTCGAAAATTCTTTTTGCAATAGTTAGAGTTTTTTCAACTTAGGGTAGAGTACAAGTTTCATCAAAATCGGTCCAGTAGTTTAAGAGATATAAACTTTTTATGTTTTCAGTAAGTTACTGTAACGTAGACGTTCGAGTTGCGTGATAGTGCTGATACCTATTTTGGTAAAATAAGTCACTAAAATATGTTAAATAAACTATTTAAAAAAAAACCGACTTCAAAGTAAATTCTCTAAAAAGCATAAAATAACGAAAATATATTGAAGTCGGTGCCAGCTGGTGCTAGTGTTAGTTAACATGATGTGCTATAATATATACACACATCAAAAGTGTCTAGGGATCAAGCATTTTTGGGCAAAAAAATGGGCAGAAGAACAATGGCGTTTCGTGTGCTTTTCTGATGAGTCTCGTTTTGGTATGAGACCGGATACAAGACGTATACGACACTGGAGAACCCCTGGACGCCAACAGCGATTAAAATCCTGCCAGGAAGTCCATCCTTATAGTGGTGGAACCATCATGGTATGGGCGGGTATTTGGATCGGCGGAAGAACTGAGTTGATTTGGATCAGAGGCAACCTCAACGCTCAAATTTATGCTGAGACGATTGTATCAGACGTCATCGTTCCTCTACAAGTGCAAATCGGTCCCTTATTTCAGTTAATGCATGATAATGCACGACCGCACACCGCAAGAGTTGTAAGACAGACTCTCGCCGCAGCTAACATCAATGTCCTGCCCTGGCCTGCTCAGTCGCCAGACTTGAACCCGATTGAGCATGCATGGGATATGCTACAGAGAAGAGCTCTGCCGAATATGGGGGGTATCCAGTCGCAAGAAGACCTTTTTTTGTTGTTGCAACGAACATGGGCGGCCATTCCACAGCGTGATTTGGATGAACTCATTTTGAGTATGCCAAACCGATGTTCTTGTGTTGTTAGTGTTCGCGGTAGAAACACGGATTATTAATTGTTTAAGTTACCCAATAAAATTTTAAAGAAAACTGTTATTTCAGTCTTTTTTTCGAACTTTTGTGTTAGTGGTTCAAATGTCAAAAATCCCTTTATTAGGAAAATGGCAAATTTCTTTATTAATGCAAAGGTGACTTGGTTTATCGTTACTGTGACAAACGAAAACACTTTATTTGATGAATCCTTAAAGAAAATTTTAATTAATATCAATCAGGAGAAAAGTTATTGCAAAAATATATGTTGATCCCTAGACACTTTTGATGTGTGTATTTTCGTTATTTTATGCTTTTTAGATAATTTACTTTGAAGTCGGTTTTTATTTTTTTTATTTCTAACCTCGAGAATGCAATACCGCTTGAAATTGGTATTTTTGTTGTTGCACATGCTTAGAAGAAAAGAAGCTCAGAGTCATGGACCTATAATAATAATGATTTATTTCAGGTATACACCCATAGTTTATAAATATTTACATTTCATTTCATGATTGCATTACATTTCATTAAATTTAATTACATTTCATTAGATTACAATAAAACACTATACAAAAATTAGTCACACAGATAATAATTTACACTTCATTCAATTAGATGTTTGTAATTAATACAACTATGTTAATTGTACCTATTCTATACCACGGAGGAGGATACCTACATATTTATTACTCGAAAAAGGCTTTTTCTTTTTTTTGTCTATGTATGCTCGGAGTTTCTTTGCGCTACAGAATCCGTAATGAGGAGATTTGTCGAAGATCAAAGGTCATTGACATAGCTCTCAGAATCTGCAAATTGACGTGACTGTGGGCAGACCACATCGCTCGAAGAACCGATAACCGCTGTGGAAGAAAGATTCTCGAGTGGCGACCACGAATCGGAAGACGCTGTGTCTTCCGATACAGACCGTAGGCAGACCTTCCACTAGTTGAACCGACGACATTGTGCGTGTCGCAAATGACTTAACTATCGTTCATTGTGGCGGTCTAAGGGGGAGGCTTTTGTTCAGCAGTGGATGATGATGATATGTTGTCGCGGGGAAGTGTGCTGGGCGTAAAAAGGGTGTAAATACAAAATAAAATTGCGAGAGGGGAAACAAAGAAAAAGAGTCAAGTCAAGATCATGCGTGGTACATTACCGGCACGTGGTGTAGGTAAAGTCCTCTTCACAGGATGGGTGACTCTGCTGGTCTTCAGGCACACAAAACTATAAGCACTTCACAAGTTCACAAGGTCACAATAGTAATAGTCTTTTCGGAGGCAGACACACGTATTAACTTATTAAGGTGCGGCGGACACGTCCGGTCCACGGAATGGTCAGTCAACAGTACGGGGCAAAGGGAAAAAAGGGACAGCACCAGTTAAATATTAATATTTGAGGGTACGGAGAAAACTATCTGGCAGGCCGTTGCATTTTCTACCTACATACTAAATTATAAAGCAATCATATGTCTTATGGATTGTATGCAGGTTCAGATAAACTTCCATCTTCGCTTCGAACTGTTCCACTGATTGAAAGCAGTGATGCAATCGGGGTAAAGCATGATAGCTTATTAAAAACATATGCATTTGAGGTCTTGAAGACATCAACAACATTAAGTATTGTTAATTAAAAGGATACTCAAGAGACACCTCTTATATATGTAATAATTTCAGACTTAAGCTGCTACTCCTTAACTGTATAATCTTTATTCTCATTAAGATTAGTTAAGAAACATGGAATTTTTGATATTATTATTTTTCCGTAATAACGTTTTTTTTATCGATAATCTACAAGATAACCTTACTAAAGATCGCAAAGTCTATTAAATACACCAACGCAATATTCCACAAAACTCCGCCCAAATATACCAGTTATACGCGTACCAGTTATATTCGTGACCGAAAATAAATTGCACAACGGAGGCCTGTAAGCCGAAAATTGGCCGATACGATGTGAATATTGTTTGCGCAACGCCAAATATTGCCGTTCAATATACGTGATATCATCTAATACTGTTAACCGAATATGCAATGGTATACGAACAGAATTTATTTAATAAGACAATGAGATATCCGAGGGGTGTCCGGGTAAGAATAGTACCCTCCCACCTCTCGTTAAGTGTCCGTTAAAGGTGACTAAAGGAAATCAAGAAGCCGGGCAGTGCAATGATAGTGTCTTTCTATTGGATTGCCCACCACCTACACAGCGATCCTCAAGATGCCTGCTAAGCGTAGGGATTATGGCAGGCTTTTGTTCATAGCAGTAACAACTCAGTGGGCGAGCGCTTGCCTTGAAAACAAGGTGCGCAGGTTCAGACCCCGGCTCGCACCTCTAATTTCTTTAATTAATCATGTTCGATTCGTCTTTGTGTGATTATTACTAGCTTTCGGTGAAGGAAAACATCGTGAGGAAACCTGCATGTCTGAGATAGTCTAACCTGCTTTCGAATGCCGTGTGAAGTCCGCCAACCCGCACTTGGCCAGCGTGGTGGACTATGGCCTAAGCCCCTTCATCCTGAGGGGAGGCCCGTGCCCAGCAGTGGGACATATATAAGGGTTGGCATTATTACATAACAAATTAGAAAGAATTAACATTTACTAGCGGCGAAGCAAAATATAATGATGATTTGCAGTCAGCTCGCGATCATTATCACCAGCTGGAAACTGTCCACTGCTGAACAAACGCGTCCCCCTGAACGCCATAATAAAATAATAAATAATAATATCCTGGGACAATTCACACGGTCATCTGATCCCAAACTGCAGAGCCTGTACTATGGAAACCAGACAACTGATACTAATGCATATATACTTTTTTTTTTGTAAATACATACTTCTATAGATAAAACACCCAGACACTTGGTGGGAATCGAACCCACGACCTGTTGGGTAGCAGACAGGGTCACTAACCACTAGACCAACAGGACGTCAATAATAATAATAATAGTAATAATGAACGACAGTTGCCATTTGCATCCATTGGTTGCCCGCTTTTACAATGTCTTCGCTCTAGTCGGAGACCTGCCTACGCTGCCTCTTACTGTTCGTGTCTCTTAGCTTGAGATTACGACCTAGCCCTCTTACATCAAGGAGAGGAGAGCAGACACTTGCCGTGCAGTAGGGAATGACAAGTTTTTTATACTAACAAGGTAGCAAGCAAGCATGCAGCCCGGCTAATGGTAAGCAATCACCGCAGTCTATAGACGCTAGCAACATCAGAAGAATCCTTACCAACCCTTAAGACCTTAGATATTAAGTCTCGTCCGGTAATTTCACCAGCTACAGTGCCCTTCACGCCGGAACACAGCAATGCTTACACACTGCTGCTTGGCGGCTGAATATCTGACACTGCGGTGGTACCTACCTGGACGGTTCCTTGCACATGGTACCTATGCGCTTGGAATTTATACAGCTTTATTATAACGCAGTGTAAGGTACATATCGCAGTTCGTTGGAGTGTATAATATATCGCTCGCGCGTCGTGTTTGCGATGCGAAACACTTCAGCGCATACGTCATAAGGCATTCTGTCTACTTGCTTATAGGATAGGTCCGACAGCAGGCGGGTATGAAAGCTAACTGAAATAATGTTCTGCCTTTTACACCAGTACACAGTTGGTGATAGATTTCTCTGGTACTAAGGCTCAGACCATCGCTTGCATAAGAGACCTACACTACCTACTTTGTATCCTAAGACCTACCACATAGGAATTAACTATAGAATTTATAACTACACACATCAAAAGTGTCTAGGGATCAACATATATTTTTGCAATAACTTTTCTCCTGATTGATATTAATTAAAATTTTCTTTAAGGATTCATCAAATAAAGTGTTTTCGTTTGTCACAGTAACGATAAACCAAGTCACCTTTGCATTAATAAAGAAATTTGCCATTTTCCTAATAAAGGGATTTTTGACATTTGAACCACTAACACAAAAGTTCGAAAAAAAGACAGAAATAACAGTTTTCTTTAAAATTTTATTGGGTAACTTAAACAATTAATAATCCGTGTTTCTACCGCGAACACTAACAACACAAGAACATCGGTTTGGCATACTCAAAATGAGTTCATCCAAATCACGCTGTGGAATGGCCGCCCATGTTCGTTGCAACAACAAAAAAAGGTCTTCTTGCGACTGGATACCCTCCATATTCGGCAGAGCTCTTCTCTGTAGCATATCCCATGCATGCTCAATCGGGTTCAAGTCTGGCGACTGAGCAGGCCAGGGCAGGACATTGATGTTAGCTGCGGCGAGAGTCTGTCTTACAACTCTTGCGGTGTGCGGTCGTGCATTATCATGCATTAACTGAAATAAGGGACCGATTTGCACTTGTAGAGGAACGATGACGTCTGATACAATCGTCTCAGCATAAATTTGAGCGTTGAGGTTGCCTCTGATCCAAATCAACTCAGTTCTTCCGCCGATCCAAATACCCGCCCATACCATGATGGTTCCACCACTATAAGGATGGACTTCCTGGCAGGATTTTAATCGCTGTTGGCGTCCAGGGGTTCTCCAGTGTCGTATACGTCTTGTATCCGGTCTCATACCAAAACGAGACTCATCAGAAAAGCACACGAAACGCCATTGTTCTTCTGCCCATTTTTTTGCCCAAAAATGCTTGATCCCTAGACACTTTTGATGTGTGTATTATAAATACAACAGTCCATGGACGTTAGGCAAATAATTTGCAGTTGACTGTTTCCCATAATAATTCCGCGCATACTCTTGTTTGTTTACAACATTTCTCTTGCAGTCTCATTAAGTATGATATCGATTTTCAGCGTTTACGCGCACGATTTGGCTTGATCGGCGACGCGGAGTGAAGAAAGCGCGCTAGCTAGTGCATATAATTTTCAGCTCAAAGTGAACTAGGCGACAATCGGCCGCAAGCTAAAGGTGACGTTTACCCGTGGGGTATCCGCGTGAGAATAGCACTCTTCCATCGCCTCCCATTGGGTGTACGTAAGAGGCGACTACGGGAAAACAAGAAGAGGGACAGCAGCGGATTCCATTGGATTCATCATCATCATCATCAGCCGGAAGACGTCCACTGCTGAACATAGGCCTCCCTCTTAGAACGCCACAATGTACGACAATTGGCTATTTGCATCCACCGGTTACCTGCGACGCGCACAGTGTCGTCTGTCCAACTAGTGGGAGGCCTTCCAACGTCTTCCGGTTCGTGGTCGCCACTCGAGAACCTTTCTTCCCCAACGGTTATCGGTTCTTCGAGCGATGTGGCCTGCCCATTGCCACTTCAACTTGCAGATTCTGATTGTCGGTGACCTTAGTTCTTCGGCGAATCTCCACATTTCGGATTCTGTCGCGCAAAGAAACTCCGAGCAGTGTGTGAGTGTGTCTGAGCATGTGTGATTGTATGTGAGTGTGTGTGTGCGTGTGTGTGCGAGTGTGTGTATGTGTGACTGTGTGTGAGTATGTGTGTGCGTGTATGTGTGAGTGTGTGTGAGTGAGTGAGTGAGGGACCGACCGACCGACCGACCGACCGACCGACCGACTGACTGACTGACCGACTGACTGACTGTAGAAAGAGACAGAACGAGAATGAAGTTTCACTTCTTCCGCGCGGAGGGACAACACGCACGCACATTTTTTGTTCAGTAGTGGACGTCTATCGCCTGCTGAACATGATGATGAAGGTTTCGCTCAACTCGTAACGTGAAACAATAATTACATTCCCCGCTAGCAGTGGCACAGAGCCTTACAATATTTAACGTCGTGGCTGCACAAACATGATGCATATCAAGTCGGAACGGGGAGAAAGTCTCGCACATGTGTCGTCAGGATGTATGCTCTGCAAAATACTACAGCAAGAATAACGGCGTCAACAATGTAGATACATTGTTTGGATTCAAGCGACATATTGTTCTAGATATTTTTACCACTCAAAGCAACCGTGGAAAAAAATTGACTACAGTTTTATTAATGTCATCATCATCAGCCGGAAAACGTCCACTGCTGGACAATAGGCTCCCCCTTAGATTGCCACAATGACCAACAGACGCCAACAGTTAGCCAGTTAGTATCCACTGGTTGCCTGCGACGCGCACAATGTCGTCAGTTCACCTAGTGGGAGGCCTGCCTACGCAGCGTCTTCCGGTTCGTGGTCGCCACTCGAGAACCTTTCTTCCCTTTCCTGCTTTTACTTACCTTTCTCCTTTATTTATGTAAGTAAATGGAATACAGTAGTTTTTACAGCTTCTTTTTTGCCTCATCGAATGGCAAAATAATTTGAGTTAATAGCCCATTCAATGTTGCCTATGACTTTGTCGCGACTGACGAAGGCGAAATGACGAATCGTTTGCTTTCTTAGCGCCAAAAAAAGTTTAGATGACAAAAATAATAAAATCTTTTAAAAAGAAAATTGAACCGACTTCAATAATATTTAAATTATTTTATACTTTTCAGTGATATTGAAGTCGGTTCAATTTTTTTTTAAAAAGATTTTATTTTATACTTTTTAGTGATATTTTCATATATAAAGATTGAACCATCGAAGACCGTAAAATGATCTAGGTAGGTTATGATCACATTATCGTCTACATAGTTTTACATAATTCATGTTTCATCAGAAACTCAGAAACTATTTATCCGGTCGTAATGAAATTTGCATGGAATTATCATAGTAGTTTACTCTCTCGAATAAAAAAAGAATCATCGAAATCGGTTCATAATTGTCAGAGCAATGTAATGGAGAACATCAGTTTTATGGTTTTTACCAGATAAATTCCTCCACATCGTTCATGGTCCTCCAGGAAGTTCTTATCCGGTTGTAATAAAATTCATACAGATTCATTACAGTAGTTTTTTCTTTCGAATAAAAAAAGAATCATTGAAATTGGTAAATATTTGCCAGAGTTATGACCATTTTTGTCCTTAAAAAGCGACATAAAGTCATCTATATAGGCTTTCCTGCGCAGTCACCATTCTTGTTTTTTCAGGAACTACTTATTACTAAGCAATATCTTTTTTATGGGACCCAATCAATGGATTGAAGAATGGATGGAAGAAAGATTTTTTCAAATCGGTTCATAATTGCCAGAGTTATGCGCGAACATACATAAAAAAATATATATATATACAGACGAATTGAGAACCTCTTCCTTTTTGAAGTCGGTTAAAAAACACAATCAATTCAGTCATTAAAGAAAATAAGATTCGATGCATTGTAAAATATGCTAGGTAACATAACGAATGCGACCGCGACCATATTGCGGTACACCTCGTTGCAGTTGCGGTATTTATTGGTTGTTTCTGGAATGCGGTTTCGGTCATTCATCCTAGCAGCAAACATATTCGAGGTGTTTATTTTATTAATTGAAATTTGCTATGTACTTCTATTTCAAACATTATTCTATACTTTAGATAGGATAAATCGAAAGGGCCGCTACTGTAAGTCGATAAAATTGCCTGCATAATATACTAATATATCGTGACATCGCAACCAGATTCACAAGTTTATTGAACACTTGTTTATGGGGTGTAAGGAACATCGTACCTAAAACCGATACCAGCGATCCAGTAGGTACATGATTCTGAACACTCTAGTGTTGAAATTTTTCATCGGCTTTTTCATGAATTTCCAAAAAAAAAGCACTTTTTTTAAAATAAAATTAGTATAACATCATTATTGGTATAATAATAAAGCATAATTTTCATTTAAATACAATAAATTACTTATTTGTGGAAAAAATATTTATTTATTCTTTATGCACTAAAACAGTACATAGGCAATTAATTATTATTATTTTAGAAAATTAGGAATGTAATTTGAGAAATAAATATTATTCCGCATATATTTATTACATGCTCGAAAATTAATAAGTCGGTCATTTTCCATATAAATGGTTTCTGTAACGTTGTAACGGACATCTTATAAATTTTTTTTCGGTACGATGTCCCTTACACCCGTTATATTACACCACTAGACGCCAACGCCGATGTACCAGTAACTCCCAATAATGAAGGCAATAGGCAATTACAAACTACGGACTTAGCGCCAGCTATTATATTATAGCTATTGATTTTCCAGCCTCTCCCAGCTTACTTTATAAAGGAAAAAATACTGTTACGACCGGGAGATAAAAGTGTTAATTACTCCGTTAATTATTACTTAATTGCAATGATCTCAAAACGCATTGTTAGTCTATAGGTCTACTATCGATTCGTACCGAAAGATCTCGAATTCTCAATAGAAAATAGGTCCCTCCAATTCGCATGTACTTGTGTAAGTACCTACCGCTCGCTCGCTCACGGGTCACTGCCCCCGCCTATTGTTAGTTCATTCTCGAAGGTCGCGCCGCTATTGTATCTCGCGAAAACGATAGAATAGGTAAGTACATACGAGTACTTTCGAGAGAGTTCCACTCCTCTGTTAATCTTATTATATAAAAGAGTAGACAAAAACCCACTCATCACGAAATCTCAGAAACTACAAGTGCTAGGAGTCTCAAACTTTGCATGGGGGTTCCTTTTAAGACGTAGGTGCTCACTAAGACGCGGTTTTGCGAAATTCAACCTCTAAGGGGGTCAAACAGGGGGGCAAAGTTTGTATGGGAGAACGCGATTCCTTGGTCCTATTGACTTGAAATTTTGCACAGACATTCGTGTTCACAAATTAATTGAATTAGTAATTCATATTTTTCATAATTTATCCCTTTACAGGGTAAAAAAGAAGTATTATTACTCAACCGATAGCGGTACAAATATATTACAACAATAAGATACAATAATTCGAAATATAAAATAAAAGTTCCTTGGCCAAGTGGTTACGGAAGCGTCCTCTAAGTACGGACTGTCCGGGTTCGCTACCTCTGAGCGGATTTTTTTTTTGTATTATTAAACTTTGTTTTTGATTTTTTCATTTATATTAAGATTCGATGTTTTAAATATTTAACTCATATTGACTCCGGCACTTTTTATCTCTAATATATTTCTTATATTTAATGATTTTTTTTAAATTTAAAATCATGCATACGTGGTTAGTTTCTCTCTAATGTTATGACTTAGTTATTAGTGGAAACTTAATTTTTATACAATTGGATCTAAGGTAAAATATCACGCTATATGCATTAGGGACTGAGCAGACATATAACAAGAATATGATCAAGTAATTCGAATAATAGAGAGTAGCCGTGGTCTGGAGGTTAGCGTCTTCTAAGCACAGCAGGGTCCGGGATCAAATCTCTCTTTGGGATTTTTTTTGTGTACTTTTAATCATTTTATTTTTGATCATTTTGCTATTTTTTTTATTTTTCTCTGAAGGTTTTTTACTGAATTTATTTAGAAGTTTTATCTAAGTAAATAAATTTAATTAGCTTACGTTGACTAAACCTAAAGAGGTACCTACATACTTAACAATCAAGTACGTACTAGACATTCCATATATCATTCGTTCCATATAATATACGGTAAATCTGGGATATAATATGCTTGCCCCCCGTCGGCGGACTTAAATGCCAGGCACTGAGGGACACCTGGTGCAGATCCCACCCGAGAACCCAGGTTTCCCTCTCATGTGCCGATGTGACAGCCACGGGAGTTTTAGTGGGTAAAAAGCCCAAATACCCAGGTTGACTTCCCCACGGGATCCCGTGGACATATTGGATGTTTCCCCCGCCACCCTCTTAACTGTGACAACGGTGACAGATTCCCGGGGGGCTATAATGCGCCCCCGACAGCGGCTTCAAAGGCTTTTGCCTTGCACTGAGGGGTACACGGTGCAGCCCTCCTCTTTTCTGTGGACAGCTGTGGGGGACACATACCGCAGTCGATCACCCGCAGGATCCTGGGGGCCTATTGGAAGTTTCCCCGCGATCCCCGTACCTTTGAGCACGATGATAGTTTCCCGGGTGGCTTTATTGTGCCCCCCGGTAGCGAGCTCAAAGGCAAGCCACTGTGGGATCTTGGTGCAGATCCCACCGGATAGCCCAGGTCTCCTTCTTATGTACTGATTTAACGGCCGTTGGGGGTTTAGTGTATAAGAATCCTACATAACCCGGTTGACTGCCAATAAGGTCCCGGGGACCTATTGAAGGCTTCCCCCGTGCGTGACCGCTGTAACCGTGAGCACGGTGACAGGTTCCCGGGTGGCTTTATTGTGCCCCCCGGTGGCGGGGTCAAAGGCAAGCCACTGAGGGTATCATGCTGCAGATCCCACCGGATAGCCCAAGAAGGGGTTCTTATGTGTGTGTGTGTGTGTGAGTGTGTGTGAGTGGTTCGGTGTGGTGCGGTGTGGTGCGGTGTGGTGCGGTGTGGTGCGGTGTGGTGCGGTGTGGTACGGTGTGGTACGGTGTGGTGCGGTGTGGTACGGTGTGGTAGCGGGACTGAGCGGGACTGAGCGCGACTGAGCGGGATTGAGCGGGACTGACCGGGACTGACCGGGACTGAGAGGGACTGACCGGGACTGAACGGGACTGAGCGGGACTGACCGCGACTGACCGCGACTGACCGGGACTGACCGGGACTGAGCGGGACAGACCGGGACTGACCGGGACTGAGCGGGACTGACCGGGACTGAGCGGGACTGAGCGGGACTGAGCGGGACTGACCGGGACTGAGCGGGACGGAGCGGGACGGAGCGGGACTGACCAGGACTGAGCGGGACTAAGCGAGACTGACCGGGACTGACCGTTCAGCGCTCCTGGGGAAGGGAATAGAATGAGACAGAGCTAGAATGATGTTTCACTTCTTCCGCGCGGAGGGACTCCACGCACGCACATTTTTTTTTGAAGTGAAACTTCTTATGCGACTTCCAAAAATGTCATCATTTAACGCGTTGGACGGTATGCGTTAGAGGTTAAGCGTTAGATGTTAAACGTTAAGCGTTAAATTTGTTAAGGTTATGAAAGCGCTCATGTGAAGCCGTCACTGAGTGAGTGGGTGAGTGGGTGAGTGAGTGAGTGAGTGAGTGAGCGATAGTGAGCGATAGTGAGCGATAGTGAACGATAGTGAGCGATAGTGAGTGATAGTGAACGATAGTGAACGATAGTGAGTGATAGTGAGTGATAGCAGTGGCGTGCACAGAGGGTAGGCAAATAAACTTATTCGGTTTGTTTAACCTACTATACGTATATTAGTGTACCATTTTAATTACCCATATGTTAGCAAATTCTATAGACATATTAATTTGCATTTAAAAACTGTAATAAGGTTATTCAGTGGCTCCGTACACACAAAAAGACTTTGCCTACCCTACGATTTCTCTAAATAATCTTAATTTAAAAATATTTTGTACGGACATGGTATTAACGTGATGTTTTTAAATGTGAATAGATAGACCTGTAATGTAACTAACAGTACAGGATATTTGTGGTGGCACACTAACAAATAGCTTAGAGTACAGATAACTCGCAGATATTTTTGCCTACTTTCTGTGCACGCCACTGAGTGATAGTGAGTGATAGTGAGTGATAGTGAGTGATAGTGAGTGATAATGAGTGATAGTGAGTGATAGTGAGTGATAGTGAGTGATAGTGAGTGATAGTGAGTGATAGTGAGTGATAGTGAGTGATAGTGGGTGATTGTGGGTGATAGTGAGTGATAGTGGGTGATAGTGGGTGATAGTGAGTGATAGTGAGTGATAGTGAGTGATAGTGAGTGATAGTGAATGATAGTGAGTGATAGTAGGTGATAGTGGGTGAGTGAGTGAGTGAGTGGCACGGTGTCGTACGGCGTCGGACGGTGTTGTACAGTGTCGTACAGTACAGAGCGAGAGTGAAGTTTCACTTCTTCCGCGCGGAGGGACTCCACGCACGCACATTTTTTTTTCTCAATTACACCCGTGCGAAGCCGGGGCGGGTCGCTAGTTTAGGTATATAAGCCGACGCATAGTGGCGTCCGGACAGTTTGTGTTTACAAGCGACAGCGGAAACATCTTAAGGAAGCGATCGAAGAGAATTGTACCAGCGACCCTTGCGAAGACTTTGGACTACTGAGAAGTACTGTGCGACTCGGACTACTGTGCCTTGTGTGTATACTGTGCCGTATTGTGTATACATTGTGAGTGTACGTGGAATAAAATCTTCTTTTACGTTAATCGGCATTTAATTACCCACCCGCACGTAACAATTGGTGTCAGAAGCGGAATGCCGATTCTGCCGCGTGAAGAAGAAGCGCGTACTCCGCGAACAAGGAGACAAGTGGAGATGGATGCTGCACGTCGCCGTGGTCAAGAGGAGGAGGTCCAGCCTGAGACTGCTACTTCGTCTGGCAGCGCATCGGGGGGAAACTCAACAGAGCTGAACCTGACAACCCTGATAGCTGCTATTCAGGCTATTCAGGCAAACCAGGAGGCTTCCCGCCGTGAGATCCAAGAGGTTATCCAGGCTAACCAAGAGGCTACCCGCCGTGACATCCAGGCTACACAAGAAGCTATCCAAGAGGCCACCCGCCGTGACATCCAGGCTACCCAAGAAGCAACCCACCGTGACATCCAGGCTACCCAGGAGGCTACCCGCCGCGAAATTCAGGAGTCTATCCAGGCCAACCAAGAGGTTGTTCTGGGAAAGATTGACGCTGGTATTACCATACTAGGCGAAAAGGTCACCAAGCTGGAAACGGAGGTTAAAGAGGTTACTCTTAAGACCGAGCACCTGGAAGGCCGGATTGATGAGCATGACAACCGTTTTCATGTGATAACCAATAAGTTAGCGAAACTAGAGACTCGCCAACCACTAACCGTGGCCTCACCCTCACCATCAGCTGCGAAACTCGACCTTCCGCACTTTGACGGGTCATCTTCATGGACAGCCTTCCGCTACCAATTCGAGACACTGGCCAAGGGGAATGGGTGGAGTGATGACCAATCCTTTATGGCCCTGACACTGGCCCTGCGAGGAGACGCTCTGATGATATTGGAAAACCTGCCACTTGAAGGACGGACGTTAGATGCTCTCTTAGAAGCGTTAGAGACGCGGTATGGTGAAAAACACCTAGAACATGTATATCGTGCACAACTCCGCGAGCGTACTCAAAAGGCGGGTGAAAGCCTCCAGCAGTGGGCCCTTGAGGTAGAAAGGTTGGTTCGTCGTGCATACTCGTCGGCACCGGCGACTGTGGCATGGCATACGGGACGTGGAAGTCAGAGCTGCCGTTCGTCTGAGCCATCATTCGACGATAAAGAGCGCACTGGCTCATGCCCTCGAAGTGGAAGCTGTACGTCAAGACACTCGGGTACATAAAATCCGAGAGATAGCATCTGATGAGAGGAAGCCTCAGTATGTCCCCACCTGCTATGGCTGTGGAGAAAAGGGGCATATTCGACTGGAATGCCGTAAAAAGAGAAGGAGGGTCACGAGCTCCGGGACCCAAGTAGACCAAGACCTGTCGTTAAACTAAGTGTCGCCAGGACCGCGGGGCGGGTGCTGGCTGGTAACAATAAACCATCACCATTACTCAAGTTCGCAACGGAAATAGTCTGACCATCGAGGGAACATTAAATAATCAGACATGCAGTTTGACAGTAGACACTGGAGCTTCGCGGACTATAGTCAGACCAGAGCTACTGAAACGCACTGTTATGTGGAAAAGGCAATCCCCACCATGTCGTCTCCAGACAGCAACCGGCCAGCCAGTCTCCGTCCTCGGTGATACAGACGTAGAGATTAATATTGGTGACCGAACATACATCCACTCAGTTCTTATCGCTAATATTACGGATGATTGCATTCTGGGTCTGGACTTCTTGAAAAATCAGCGATGCATTTTGGATATTGATATTATTATTATTATTATTATTATTGATAAAGGAGTATTAAGGTTCCCTGATCAAGAAGTTTGTCTGCAAGGATCACACCCATGCAATCTTTATTGTTTAAAGGATTTCATACTGGCTCCAAGATCTGAAAATTTAGTATCAGTGAAATTCCCTAAGAAGATCAAATCAAAGAAATGTGTTATAGTCGAAGACTCCGGCAATCATCCACAGACCATCACGGCCAGGACATTACTTATGACAAATGGGATAGCAAAAGTAAGAATTTTAAACTTGAGTAATGAAGAAGTTCGTCTGAGGAAGAATAGCCTGATTGGAAGATGCGAAGAAGTAAAGTACCTGAAACGGTTAGACACTTCCGCAGTTCATCAAACCGTAAGTTCGACCAAAGACGATCACATTCGACAGCTTTTGGAAGATTGTAAGGAAAATTTATCACCATTGGAACTGCAGCAAGCCAAAGAGCTTTTGGTTACATTCAGGGACATTTTTGCAACCGGAAATGACTGTGGTAGAACAGACCTTGTAAAGCACCAGATTGATACAGGCGATGCCAGGCCTATTAAACAGAGACCTCGACGTATACCGTGGGCAAAAGAAACAGAGGTAGCCGAAATGATTAAAGAAATGGCTGAAAACAAGATCATCGAACCCTCTACAAGCCCATGGTCATCACCTGTGGTGCTAGTAAAGAAGAAGGACGGAAGTACGAGGTTTTGTGTTGACTACCGAATGTTAAATAATGTCACGAAAAAGGACAGCTATCCCCTGCCGAGAATTGATGATACGCTGGACATGCTCAGTGGCATGAAGTGGTTCTCGACCATTGATTTGAAGAGTGGCTACTGGCAGGTGGAATTGAGTCCAGAAGATAAAGAAAAGACGGCATTTAGTACTGGAATTGGGAACGGACTGTGGCATTTCAACGTCATGCCCTTCGGTTTATGTAATGCTCCAGCAACTTTCGAGCGCCTTATGGAGAGGGTAATGGTAGGCCTCCTTGGAGACGTATGCCTGGTTTATCTCGACGACGTGATTGTGATGGGACGCAGCTTCAAGGAGAACCTGAAGAACCTGGAGAAAGTGTTCACCCGGATCCGAGAAGCAAATCTGAAACTGAGTCCAAAGAAGTGTGCTCTATTTCAGAAGGAAGTCAGTTACCTAGGACATGTCATTTCGGCGGATGGAGTAAAAACCGACCCTGAAAAGATAAAAGCTGTTCAGGAATGGCCTATCCCGAAAAATAAGACGGAAGTGCGAGCGTTCCTTGGGCTTTGCACTTACTACAGGCGCTTCATTAAGAATTTTTCGGACGTGGCAAAACCATTACATCAATTAACAGAGGATAAACGCGATTTCATCTGGGACTCGAATTGTGAGAATGCTTTTAGTGAACTTAAGCAACGGCTTTGTGAAGCTCCTATATTGGGTTACCCAAGCAGGGACGGAAGATTTACTGTGGACACGGACGCTAGTAATACGGGAATCGGTGGAGTGTTGTCGCAAACACAAGGGGACCGCCAGGTAGTAATTGCATACTTCAGTAAAGCACTTTCAAAACCAGAGAGAAATTACTGTGTTACCCGCCGTGAATTACTTGCTGTGGTAAAGACTTTACAACATTTTCAGAAATACCTTATAGGAAGACAGTTCACGGTTAGAACCGATCATGCAGCATTAAAGTGGCTGTTACAGTTTAAAAATCCGGAAGGACAGGTAGCAAGGTGGATAGAGCAATTGCAGGAGTTCAACTTTGTAACCGAGCATCGCAGTGGAAAAGGACACAATAACGCGGACGCTCTGTCACGAAGACCGTGCGCTGACGACTGCAAGCACTGTGGTAAAAATGAAGCCCGAGAAGAAGTAAACCTTATAAGGACGCATGGCTTAGACGATGAGTGGACTGGACCCAATATGAGGAAGGCCCAAGAAGAAGATGATGACCTTGGACCAATACTGCGCTGGAAGCAAAGTGGAAACAAACCCCAATGGAAGGATGTATCTGCTTACAGCGCGACTACTAAAAGTTATTGGGCTCAGTGGGACAGCTTAGTTCTGGAAGGCAATCTGTTGTGCAGGAAATGGGAGTCCAACGACGGAAGGGAAACCACTCTGCAAGTGGTAATACCACGAATCATGGTGGCCCCTCTTCTACGGCACGTCCACGATGGTGTCTCTGGTGGTCATCTTGGAGTCAAGAAAACCCTCGTTAAAGTCAGACAGCGGTTCTACTGGCTACGATGCCGTGAAGATGTCGAAGATTGGTGCCGTAAATGTACTGCTTGTGCCTCGGTAAAAGGCCCGCAAACTAGAAGTAAGGGACAGCTGAAGCTGTATAACGTTGGGGCACCATGGGAGCGCATCGCGATAGATGTAGCTGGGCCGTTTCCACAGACTGACGATGGGAACAAGTACATAATAGTAGTGCAGGATTACTTCAGTAAGTGGCCTGAGGTGTTCGCAACACCCAACCAAGAAGCAATAACGGTAGCCAAGAAACTGGTCCAGGAGGTGATATGTCGATTTGGTGTACCCATGGAAATTCATTCGGACCAAGGACGTAACTTCGAATCTGCCGTATTTCAAGAAATGTGCAAACTTCTTGGGATCCACAAGACCCGTACGACACCAGCACATCCGCAATCAGACGGAATGGTCGAGAGATTTAACAAAACTCTAGAGAATCACTTGGCCAAGGTAGTGGATGATCATCAAAAGGACTGGGATCAGTACATCCCTTTGTTCCTGATGTCCTATCGTTCTGCAGTACATGATAGTACAGGGAACACGCCAGCCAAGGTGAACTTGGGCCGAGAGATGAGACTTCCGGTGGACGCAATAACGGGAACCCCACCTGACAGTCCTAAACCCGTTACGGACTATGTGTGCGATCTTCAAAATCAGTTGGACGAAGTGCACAAGAGAGTGCGGGAGAACAGTCTGAAGACCAGCGAAAGGATGAAGACCCGCTACGATCGAAATGCGAATACCAACGGTTTCGATGAAGGAACGCTAGTGTGGTTTCACAATCCGCTTCGCAGAAAAGGGAAGTCTCCAAAACTTCAAGCCCGCTGGGAAGGACCCTTTACTGTTATTACGAGGATCAACGACGTCACCTACCGCATCAAGAAGGGACCCCGAGGCAAACCTAAGATAGTTCACCTGGACAGATTGGCACGTTATCATGGTGATAATGATGCTCGGGACGAGCATAACTAAGAGGGGGGTAGTGTTACGACCGGGAGATAAACGTGTTAATTACTCCGTTAATTATTACTTAATTGCAATGATCTCAAAACGCATTGTTAGTCTATAGGTCTACTATCGATTCGTACCGAAAGATCTCGAATTCTCAATAGAAAATAGGTCCCTCCAATTCGCATGTACTTGTGTAAGTACCTACCGCTCGCTCGCTCACGGGTCACTGCCCCCGCCTATTGTTAGTTCATTCTCGAAGGTCGCGCCGCTATTGTATCTCGCGAAAACGATAGAATAGGTAAGTACATACGAGTACTTTCGAGAGAGTTCCACTCCTCTGTTAATTTAGGTATATAAGCCAACGCATAGTGGCGTCCGGACAGTTTGTGTTTACAAGCGACAGCGGAAACATCTTAAGGAAGCGATCGAAGAGAATTGTACCAGCGACCCTTGCGAAGACTTTGGACTACTGAGAAGTACTGTGCGACTCGGACTACTGTGCCTTGTGTGTATACTGTGCCGTATAGTGTATACATTGTGAGTGTACGTGGAATAAAATCTTCTTTTACGTTAATCGGCATTTAATTACCCACCCGCACGTAACAATACTTAGGACAGAAGGTTGCTCGGTCTGTATATAGACAGCACATTTTCATATTCTATTATTATTTATTTAGTGGTACGTAGGTTGGTAAATGAGGGACCATAAAAGTCCGCTATTAAAGTAAATATCTTACATTACTTAGTCAAATGGTAAAATAAAAAATGTGTATCTTTAAATTTTGTTAAAGTTTAACATTTATTTCCTCGATTATATTAAAGAAAGAAAGAAAAACATTTATTCAGCGACATCTAAATCGAACTTATTTATTACACTTTTTTATTTTAATAATGCCGCTTTAGGATTATCCACTCAGCATGTGTCGTTGCTCATATTTGGAACAACGACGCTGATCTTCTGTGGACACCCGTTAGCGAGAGCGCATCTGAGCATACACCCTATATAAAATTAAAAATAAACTTAGTGATTAAATAAATGAAGTAAATCCCGTGGTTATATGTACATAGTATGGAGGTATATAAAAGAGTGTGAAAGTATGTATGTAATGTAGTGACCTGAGCTTCACACAGTACGACTATTGAGCTATTTTTTGTTGTAAAAGTAAATGCATTTTAAACTTATATACAATACAAATACACTTTATTGCACACCATAACAACAATACATTTAAACTTAGATTGCTACAACTTAGTGTTACAAATTTAGGCGGTCTTATCGCTAAAGCGATCTCTTCCAGACAACCTGGGGCGAAAGGGACATTAATGGAGGGCAGGTGCTTAATAATAATATAGATAAATACAACATAAATATAATATATATATATATATATAATATAAATACATATTACAACAAAAGTAAAAGATGGTAGATATAACAAGTACATGAATAGGTATATAGAAAAAAAGGCTTATTGAAGAGATAGATAGTAAGAAGCAACTTGAGTTTTAAAGGAATCTAAGCTCTGAGCTCGTCTTATATGTAGCGGTAAGGAGTTCCATAGACGGACAGCTTGCACCGTAAAAGACCGTGTATAGGCATGAAACGTATGAGCGGGGGTACAAAGACTCAATTCGACAGATGGGCGAAGAGTGTGATGATTAGAAGTGTGAAATTTGAAACGCTCTTTTAAATAGAAGGGTGCTTTAGGGTTATAAAGAGTAGAGTATAGAAGAGAAAGGATATGAGTATTCCGGCGAAAACGAATAGGAAGCCACATGAGCTTGTTGCGAAACTCTGAAACATGGTCATATTTGCGCAAACCAAAAATGAACCGGATCGAGAAATTCTGGAGTCGCTCAAGTTTATTTAATAGATCTTCTGTAAGGTCTAGATAGCTGATGTCTGCGTAATCGAGATAAGGAAGAAGCAGAGATTGATACCTAAGTTACCTAGTATAATATCTGGTCCGAAAATATGTATGTATTGTTGTGTGCTTCACACAGTAGGTACGACTGTTGAGCTATTTTTTGTTGTAAAAGTAAATGCATTTTAAACTTATATACCTAAGTTACCTAGTATAATATCTGGTCCGAAAATATGTACGTATTGTTGTGTGCTTCACACAGTAGATACGACTATTGAGCTATTTTTTGTTGTAAAAGTAAATGCATTTTAAACTTATATACCTAAGTTATTATTATTATTATAGCCTTTATTTCCCAAAACAATTAAATTATTTTACAATTAAACAATTAGACAATAAAAACAATAAAATTACAATACAATAAAATAAATTAAACATTACATTATACATATAAAAAATTTACATTACAAATTTCATTAGATATTACAGTAAGCATGCTCTGCGAATTTAATTATATTAATGCAAACATTATTAAGGTTAATTCATTTTATTATTACAATTACAATTATTAATACTTAAATCTATTTATTGTTGGGTACCCATATGTGGGTGAAGGCCTCCTCCAACTTCTGCCACTCCACTCTATCTTGTGCCAGTCTGATCCAGGTGCGGCCCGCTAAGGTTGCGATGTCGTCGCACCACCTACGTTTAGGTCTGCCGCGGGGCCGTGGAGCGTCTCGTGGATACCAGTGGAGTATTCTCTCACTCCAACGTAGGTCTGTGGTTCTGGCAACGTGTCCTGCCCATCGCCACTTCAGACTACAGGCTAATTCAGCAGCATCCATAATTTTAGTTATCTTTCTGATATCTATATTCCTTTTTCTGTCCTGCAGCTTTATACCTAACATACTCCTCTCCATAGCTCGTTGGAACACTTGAAGCTTATTTATTATCGCTCTTGTTAAGGCCCAATGTTGGCAGCCATATAGTAAAGTTGGCAGTATAACACTATCCATTGCTTTCTTTTTCAGGTGCATAGGTAAATTTGATTTGAATATCTCTTTCAGCGACCAGTATTTTTTCCAGGTAATTTTAATTCTACGGTCGACTTCATTTTCAGTAAGATTGGAAAAACAGATGCTCATCCCAAGATAAACGTAACTATCCACGTATTGTATTGGAGTATTCAGTATATCTGTAGGAATTTTAAAACTGTTAGTTAACAAACAAGTCTTTTCTGTATTCATATGAAGGCCGCACTTGCGGCTCTCTATATCTAGTGATTTCAGCATATGTTCTAGTTCCACATGTCTCTCGCTAATAAGTATAATATCGTCTGCGAAACGGAGGTGATTCAGATACTCGCCGTTTATTTTTATGCCCATGTTTTGCCAATTTAACTGCTTGAATATGTGTTCTAATACTGCGTTGAACAGGTTAGGTGAAATAGGGTCACCTTGGCGAACTCCTTTCTGAATGTGAAACTGCTCTCCTTTTTTCTCTAACTTTACGGCTGCTTTACTGCATTTGTATATTGCTTGTAATATTTTAATATATTTCCCTTGGACTCCTTGCTCTTGCAGTGCTGTCCACAAGGATTCGTGTGATATAGAGTCGAAAGCCCTGGCGTAGTCCACAAATGCTATATACAATGGTTTGTTGTATTCGTTATATTTTTCTATTATTTGTGTTACTGTAAACATGTGGTCATTAGTAGAGTAGCCAGCTCTGAACCCAGCTTGTTCTCTTGGTTGACTTTCTTCCAAAGTTTTTGATATTCTTGTAAGTATAAGGCGAGTAAAAAGTTTATAAAGCGACTGTAGCAGACTAATTGGCCTGTAATTACCTATGCAGCTTGGATCTCCTTTTTTGTAGAGTAATGTTATTAAGGGGGTAACAACGGTAAAATTGCAAAAATAGCCTTTGTTTAAAGAGTTCGATGGATCAATCCGCTATTGCATTAGCTATGAAAATTATATGTACTTATACCTCAGATCTTCAGCAAATAGTTTTATTGATTAGATATTGGATTAAATATAACGTTTTCAAGCAATATGTATTTAAAAAATGTACTACGTTGGATATGAATTGTGTTAGCGTTCAATATCCGTTTATCGGATAGACGTCAAACTTGGACTATAAAAAGCATAATAACCTATTCTACAATTCGTATTGATTACATTTCTTAATTTCATTCATGTTTTACAAGAAATTATAGAAAAACCAAGTACGCGATGCATTTCCCCTTGCAGCGCCCCCGCGATCGCCGTTCATCAGTCTTTCGTGGACTGTTATGGAGGGTGGACGTGCTCGATTTTTTTTTGACAAGACGAATTTATTTTAAATGATTTTGAACATATTTTTAATTAAGATATGTTACATATGGTATAATTATAACATTATAAATCATTTCAAATGAAATCTATACTTCTATATTTAATTAAAGACATTTTTATAGTAATACCATATTTTTGGTTCATCATAGAGTATGCGAAAGTATCGTCGCTGAGTATTATGCCTAACTGTTAAAGCGTATCAGAGTCATATATGATCTTATTAATTGAAATCGTATTTAATACTGTGTGGGTCGACAAAATGACATACATTATGATATCCTTTACATTATGATTTTTTTTGTCAAAACATTAACGGTGTTATTATTACTATCATGTTGGTTTTTGCAACTTAGCAACGAGTCGAGTACCTGGGTGGTTGGCTTGATGGTGAGCGACACGCTTACCTACGGACAGTTGCATTGGACAGTTGCTCGTCTTTTGAGACATCTGGATGGTTAAGTTGGAAGGGTACTCGTGTGCTATCTAAGGGGCGCCACTTTAATCTTAGATTTCTTCCGCTATATAACATAAGTAGAAGGTCACTGTAGCTGGCAAAATAACTATCGAACCAAAAGGCTATAATTATAGTTTTGGATGACAGGGACAGGAACAGACTTTTCTATGGGTGGGTGCTTCGATTACTATCAGGTAATACCTTGTTACTTAACTAAGATGCGTAACAATAAACTGATGGTGTTGTTGGTAGGCACGAGAAAAAATACCACCACGTTAAAATGTTAGTTACTCTAAAACCATAGCTAATGTAAAATTTAAATATCTATTTAAATTTTACATTACCTATGCACCTACCACTATTACCCTCTGCATCATCCAAAGGTAGACTGGCAGAGAATGCCTAAGGCATTAAGTCCGCCTTGTACATATTTAAGTGTGCTAAAGAATAAATAAAATAAAATGTCAAATGCTCCACGTAGTTCAAACCCCGCGATGGGTACAGAACTCAAGATGAAGTTACGTTACGTACTCTCGCGGTCACGAACGGTCTATCACCTTTAGGACGACAATCGCTTCCACGTGCCGGCCTAAAATACATGCAGTTGGGGTAAGCGCCCGGAACGTCGTTCAAACTATTAACATTTGAAACTGAAACTTACACTAAAAAGACTATTACTGAATTCGTGCGTTCAAACAAACAGAGCTACGGATTCCTTTGGCAGCCACGTATATTGAATAACAACACAGGTCCGTTGATTTTGTAGTTTGCTACCCTGGCAGCTGACCTTAAGATCTTGGGGTCGATTCCCACACAGGACAAACATTCATGTGCATGACCATAATCTGTTTGTCTTCGGTCTAGTTCGTTTTTACCTGTACTTAATTATGGAAAAAGTTAAGTATCTTATCATAGTTTCAGTTCGATGGCCATTACGGAGTCGATCACGGAACTCATCTACATCATCATCAGCAGCCGAAACGTCCACTGTTGAAAAAAGGCCCTCTCTCCCTTAGAGGGGAGGGGTCGCCATAATCCCCACGCCTGGCAGGCGGTTGGGGATCGCAGATAGGTGGTAGGTAATCCAATAAAAAGACGCTGCTGCTCGTCTTCTTGTTTTTCGCCTTTTACGGACACCCAACGGGAGGAGATGGATGGGTGCTATTATTCTTATCATGAAACTAATTGTCACAATAAAAATAATTTATGATTTTTGGGTCTGCACGACTTGGGTCGACGTTGGGTATCTGGTCTTGAGTAAGGTTGGAAGCTAGCAAGCTTCCAAGATTCGGGTACTTGTGCCCCTCTTAAAGATAATATACGCATTAGAATAGGAAACATTACACGCTTCTTTAATAATACCGCTAGCATCTCATCAGAGCCACTGGCATGCATTGCAGCATCTTAAGTCACTCTCTTTGTTATACTCGAACATCGCAATCAATCATCAATTTGTTTTCAGTTCATTTTTCCAGGAATCAAAAAGCTCAACTATCAGATGGATGTTTATTGGTTAGAGAATTTGGAACTAATTTAGGAAATATATTAAAAGGTCCCTTTTAAAAAAAACTATATTTTGAAGGCTCTGTTAAACGCTTTCGTTTTGACGTGCAGAACAGAAACCTTAGAACTTTGTGCATAGTTTCATTTCAAGTACGCTTACAGTAGTCACGGCAAGACGCTGCGCAGTAGATATTTTTATGTTTATGTATTAAGAACTCGCAACTGTACTTGCGCAATGGTTCGTCAACCCTAACTTCAGACACACAAAAATCCGCTGTGACTGTAAGTTATAAGTAGTACGAATGTATATGGATACCGAATGGCAGGCACAATGTATTCAGCTGGGTCGAAGTGCGTTTCGGTTGTAACCGGACCTAATAACCACCAACAATAGAACAGAAGTATGTATAAGTCTCGCTAGTCAGGCATTGGCCATTCTATAATAGACGGACTGAACCTTTGATATGAAGTTTGGAATATGAAATGCAATAATCCGTATCCTGATGCAACACGTCAACTACGTTACCACTGTAAGTGGTTGGGTTGTCAGATTGTAATTAGGTGGCACGCCAAGGTATAAATCAAGATATAAAACAGTGGGTTACCGTTATTAAACTGCATCATTTCATTCTATAACGGAATAGGCAAAATTAAAAAACTCCATTCGACACATCTGCATATTTTTAGTCTATGATTTTTCAAATGTAATATTCATATCTGCTGGTAGCGCCCTCTACGATGACAACTCTCGGCCGGAGCGGCCAGATTCTCAAGGTCATTGGCGCATGTTACCCCCTTAAGTCTTAAAACTGTTTCTAGGCAACCCTGTGTCATCTTGCCTGCTCCTATGACTGCTTTTTATTGATTGCGTGCCTGCCTGTTAAGGGGGTAACAACGGTAAAATTGCAAAAATTGCCTTAGTTTAAAGAGTTCGATGGATCAATCCGCTATTGCATTGGCTATGAAAATTATATGTACTTATACCTCAGATCTTCAGCAAATAGTTTTATTGATTAGATATTGGATTAAATATAACGTTTTCAAGCAATATGTATTTAAAAAATGTACTATGTTGGATATGAATTGCGTTAGCGTTCAACATCCGTTCATCGGATAGACGTCAAACTTGGACTATTAAAAAGCACATAATCTATTCTACAATTTGTATTGATTACATTTCTTAATTTCATTCATGTTTTACAAGAAATTATAGAAAAACCACGTACGCTATGCATTTCCCCTTGCAGCGCCCCCGCGATCGCCTTCTATCAGTCCTTCGTGGACTGTTACGGCGGGTGGACGTGCTCGATTTTTTTTTGACAAGACGAAATTAATTTAAATGATTTTGAACATATTTTTAATTAAGATATGTTGCAAATGGTATAATTATAACATTATAAATCATTTCAAATGAAATCTATACATGTATATTTAATTAAATATATTTTTATGGTAATACCATATTTTTGGTTCATCATAGAGTATGCGAAAGTATTGTTGCCGAGTATTATGCCTAACTTTTAAAGCGTATCAGTCATATGATCTTACTAATTTAAATCGTATTTTATACTGTGTAGGTCAACAAAATGACATACATTATGATATCCTTTATCCTTTACATTATGATTTTTTTTGTCAAAACATTAACGGTTTTATTATTACTATCATGTTGGTTTTTGCAACTTAGCAACGAGTCGAGTACATGGGTTGGCTTGGTGGTGAGCAACACGCTTACCTACGGACAGTTGCATTGGACAGTTGCTCGTCTTTTGAGACATCTGGATGGTTAAGTTGGAAGGGTACTTGTGTGCTATCTAGGTGGCGCCACTTTAATCTTAGATTTCTTCCGCTGTGTAACATAAGTAGGTCACTGTAGCTGGCAAAAAAACTATTGGACCAAAAGGCTATAATTATAGTTTTGGATGACAGGGACAGGAAGAGACTTTTCTATGGGTGGGTGCTTCGATTACTATCAGGTAATACCTTTTTATTTAACTAAGTTGCGTAACAATAAACTGATGGTGTTGTTGGCAGACACGAGAAAAAATACCACCGTATATGGTTTTAGAGTAACTAACATATTAATAATAATATATTAGTTAGTCTAAAACCAGATTGTTTATTACAATCAATGTCAAATGCTCCGCGTAGTTCAAACCCCGCAAGAGGTACAGAACTCAAGATGAAGTTACGTTACGTTCATAATATGACGTTACACTAAAAAAGACTATTACTGAATTCGTGCGTTCAATCAAACAGTGCTACGGATTCCTTTGGCAGCCACGTATATTGAATAACAACACAGGTCAGCTGATTTTGTAGTTTGCTACCCTGGCCGCTGCCGTTAAGGTCTTGGGGTCGATTCCCACACAGGAAAAACATTCATGTGCATGAACATAATCTGTTTGTCTTGAGTCTGGGTCATTTCGACCTGTACTTAATGATGTAAAAAGTTAAGTATCTTATCATAGTTTCAGTTCGATGACCATTATGGAGTCGATCGCGGAACTCATCAACATCATCATCAGCAGCCGAAACGTCTACTGTTCAACAAAGGTCCTCTCTCCCTTGGAGGGGAGGGGTTGCCATAATCCCCACGCCTGGCAGGCGGTTGGGAATCACAGTATAGGTGGTAGGTAAACCAATAAAAAGATGCTGCTGCTCGTCTTCTTGTTTTTCCTTAGTCACCTTTTACGGACACCCAATGGGAGGAGATGGATGGGTGCTATAATTCTTATCACGGAACTAATTGTCGCAATAATAATAATTTATGATTTTTGCACGACTTGGGTCGACGTTGGGTATCTGGTCTTGAGTAAGGTTGGATGCTAGCAAGCTTCCAAGATTCGGGTACTTGTGCCGCTCTTAAAGAGAATATACGCATTAGAATAGGAAACACTACAGTTACACGCTTCTTTAATAATACCGCTAGTGTCTCATCAGGGCCACTGGCATGCATTGCAGCATCTTAAGTCACTCTCTTTATCAAACTCGAACATCTCAATCAATCATCAATTTGGTTTCAGTTCATTTTTCCAGGGATCAAAAAGCTTAACTATCAGATGGATGTTTATTGGTTAGAGAATTTGGAACTAATTCAGGAAATATGTTAAAAAGGTCCCTTTTTAAGAAAAAAAATCTACTTTTTAAGAAAAAAAAACTATGTTTTGAAGGCTCTGTTAAACGCTTTTGTTTTGACGTGCAGAACAGAAACCTTAGAACTTTGTGCATAGTTTCATTTCAAGTACGCTTACAGTAGTCACGGCGGATCTTTGTGTGTCTGAAGTTGGCTGCAAGACGCTGCGCAGTAGCTATGTTTATGTATTCAGTACTCACAACTGTACTTGCGCAATGGTTCGCCAACCCTAACTTCAGACACACAAAAATCCGCTATGACTACTGTAAGTTATAAGTAGTACGAATTCATATGGATTCCGAATGGCAGGCACAATGTATTCAGCTGGATCGAAGTGCGTTCCGGTTGTAACCGGAACTAACTAATAACCACCAATAATAGAATAGAAGTATGTATAAGTCTTACTAGTCAGGTATTGGCCATTCTATAAAAGACGAACTGAACCTTTGATATGAAGTATGGAATATGAAATGCAATAATCCATATCCTGACGCAACACGTCAACTAAGTTACCACTGTAAGTGGTTGGGTTGTCAGATTGTAATTAGGTGGCACGCCAAGGTATAAATCAAGATATTAAATATTGGGTTACCGTTCTTAAACTGCATCAGTCTTGTTCTTTTCGTGTCACTATGAAATGACAAAAAGCTTTGAGTTAAAATCGGTTTTTATCATGCATTTAAATAATTCATCAGTCATTTATTTTACGTATACATAATCAACAAAACATTCAAAAGTGATATTATTAAGTATATTTGCAATAGATATAATTTTATTGAAATTTCATTGTATAACGGAATAGGCAAAATTAACAAAACTTCATTTGACACATCTGCATATTTTAGTCTATAATTTTTCAAACGTAATATTCATATTTGCTGGTAGCGCCCTCTACGATGACAACTCTCGGCCGGAGCGGTCAGATTCTCAAGGTCATTGGCGCATGTTACCCCCTTAATGCCGTTTTCCAGTCTGATGGTATGGATTCTTTCTCTAGGATTTCATTAAATAGAGTCGTTAAAATGGGAGTTAGTGGCTCCATTATGGCTTTTAGTATATCGTTAGTTATACGATCTTCTCCAGGACTTTTAAGAGCTTTCATTTGTTGTATACAATGACGTACTTCATATTCTAAGAAAGTTGGGATTATTTCCAAATCCGCTAAGTCTGGGTCTTGAGTAGTGCATGAAGTAGAGTCTTGGTATAATTTCGCGTAGAATTCTGTCGCTATTTTTAAAAGCTCATTTCTGTTTGTTGCTTTTGAATTATTTTTAGTCAGTTGGGAGATCCATTTTTTATTTTTGTCCAATTTTCTATAGGCTTTTTTAACTGAGGCACATTTCTCTATTTCTTCTTGAATAACTCTATATCGATGTTCCTTTACTTTTGATTGTATTTGTTTTTTAATGAGTTTATATAGAGCTGATAGTTGTTTCTTTTCTGTTGGAGTTTTATTTTTCTTTTCTTTTAATTGTGTTCTTTCTTGAATCAGTCTAGCTATGTTTCCTTGTATTACTGAATCGCAATCATAACTTTTTGATATATTGTTGCTACAGCTTTGAATTTTTGTGACAATAGTGGAGTACGTTTGCTCTATATTTGTGTATTTTACATCAGCTATAGTTGCAGAGAACATATTTTTAAGACATACTTTAGTTTTAGGTGTAATATTATTATTATTTATCTTCCCAAAGTGCTTTCTTGATTTGTTTTGTTTGTAATTAAGATATAATGTCACCCTTACTAATCTGTGATCCGTAGGATGAGATGTTGGTATTATTTCTAGGTTATGAATAGAGTCCATTTTCCGCGCTAAAACAAAATCAATTTCATTTCGGGTCTTGCCGTCTGGGTGAAGCCACGTCCATCTACGTTTGGGATTCTTCTTGAAATAGGTGTTACATATATGGAGTTGATTTTCAAAACAAAAGTCTATCATGGTGTTACCTCTTGGGCTTCTTTTGCCGTATCCCCATTTACCCATTACATGGCAATCATCGGTAGTGGGCATTCCGACTTGCGCATTGAAGTCCCCAATAACCAGAGTGTTTTTATTGGTATTTCGTAGCGCTCGTCGGAGGTCGTTATAGAAGACATCTATATCTTCTGCGGGAGACTTTTCTGTAGGTGCGTAGACCTGTATTAGGTTAAGTGTTTTACCTCCAATGTTAATGATTAAGCGCACAACTCTATCTGAAAATGATATGAAATCTAAAATATTATCTTTTAGTTCTTTCTAACAAAAAATCCAACACCGTTTCTGTTTTGTGTTTGTCCATAGTACAAAAATAAGTGGTTGTACCTTTCTATAATTTCCTTGCCTTGGAGCTTTATCTCAGAGAGTCCTATAATATGCCAATTAATTTTACTGATAGCGTGTTCGAGTTCAATATATCTAGACGGATGTATCAGCGATCTCACGTTTAACGTGCAGATATACAGGGGGAGCTTTTGACCTTTTTCAATTTGTCCTTCATGTAAGTATTTTATTTGTCGATGTCTGATAGTTGGAGGGTTGTGGTCATTTTCTTCCGCGGTGACCGGCCGTATTGGAAGAGATAGTGTAGATATTGGCTTAGTGGTATTATTTTTCGTATGTGTATCGGTGGAGGGGGCCTCGTTGTTTCAAGTATCTTTGTTGCGTGTCAGGTATGAAGTCATTGAATTTGTATTTGATCTCGGCTTCTTGTTTGTTTGCGCGACTGGCTTATTAAATTTGTTATGTGCAGTAGTATTTTCTAAGTGTGATGATACTGGCTGTGGGGGCGTTATAGAAAGTTGCCGCTTATTTGATTCTTTATTACTGCTTTTAATAACTAATTTATCGTAATTTATGTAGGCCGTATTCCCTTTTTCTATCTCTTTTTGGACATCTTGCTTTAACCCTTCTCTTATTTTAAGTATATTTAAAGGGAATTCTTCTTTGATATATATATTTGTGCCAGCCAAGCGGTTCTTGTTTTTTAAGACCATTATTTTTTTGCCAAGAGTTGTAAAAGCAACAGAGACAGGTCTAGGGTGATTACTTATTTTGCCAATTCTTCTAATCGACTCAATTTCTAATTCCTGTATATCTACTTTTAGCTTGTTTTCAATGACGTCCATTATTATGTCCCTAATCTGAAAATAAGATTTTTCACTTTCGTCGACTCCGAAAAATACGACCTTTCTCTGTACGTTAATCCTTTCCAAGTTATATATTCTCTTTTCTTGTTCTTGGACTTTGACCCTAAGTTCACTTATCTCGCTGTTCATTTCTTCAAACCTTTTGTCTATATGTCGTGTTATTTTTGTTGTTATCTTTTTCTCTATTTCAGACATTTGTGTATCTATTGCTGTAAATCGTTTGTTCATATCGTTTTTTACTTCTAAAATCAATTTATGTATTTCTTCCATACTGTTTTCGTGTATGTAACGCCCTCTATTGTGGAACGGAACACGATTGCGTATTTATTAGCTAATTCTTGCTGGGATCGTGGTACGGTTCGAAGTTACCTAGTATAATATCTGGTCCGAAAATATGTATGTATTGTTGTGTGCTTCACACAGTAGATACGACTATTGAGCTATTTTTTGTTGTAAAAGTAAATGCATTTTAAACTTATATACCTAAGTTACCTAGTATAATATCTGGTCCGAAAATATGTACGTATTGTTGTGTGCTTCACACAGTAGATACGACTATTGAGCTATTTTTTGTTGTAAAAGTAAATGCATTTTAAACTTATATACCTAAGTTACCTAGTATAATATCTGGTCCGAAAATATGTATGTATTGTTGTGTGCTTCACACAGTAGATACGACTATTGAGCTATTTTTTGTTGTAAAAGTAAATGCATTTTAAACTTATATACCTAAGTTACCTAGTATAATATCTGGTCCGAAAATATGTATGTATTGTTGTGTGCTTCACACAGTAGGTACGACTATTGAGCTATTTTTTGTTGTAAAAGTAAATGCATTTTAAACTTATATACCTAAGTTACCTAGTATAATATCTGGTCCGAAAATATGTACGTATTGTTGTGTGCTTCACACAGTAGATACGACTATTGAGCTATTTTTTGTTGTAAAAGTAAATGCATTTTAAACTTATATACCTAAGTTACCTAGTATAATATCTGGTCCGAAAATATGTATGTATTGTTGTGTGCTTCACACAGTAGATACGACTATTGAGCTATTTTTTGTTGTAAAAGTAAATGCATTTTAAACTTATATACCTAAGTTACCTAGTATAATATCTGGTCCGAACCGGAAACGGGCTTTCTCCTTAACTAGATCCTTAGGATAGATTCAATTGGCACTTGATTACTCGTATATCCGCATGTAGAAGAAGAAGAAGAAAAACATTGATTTGACCACACAACTTAATTAAAAACAAAACTAAGAATATCCAAGCTTACACAAAACTGTGTGAGGCCAACAAGGGCGCTGTCTCAGCATTTTGTTGCGCCATAAAAACTATGAGGCAGCGCTGTTATTCTGACAGCACCTATAAAACGAGGAGACGTCACGTATATCTAGTACATGACAACTAAACTAAGCTCACATTACAAACATTTTTATAGAATTGAAATAATAAATTCAGATTATACATTATTTTGTGTACGTAGTATCGGATACTTACAAGTTTGTGATCAGCCAAGCCATAGAAAGAAACATAGTATTCATCATCATCAGCCGGAAGACGTCCACTGCTGAACATAGGCCTCCCCCTTAAAACGCCACAATGAACGACAATTGGCTATCTGCATCCACCGGTTACCTGCGACGCGCACAATGTCGTCTGTCCACCTAGTGGGAGGCCTGCCAACGCTGCGTCTTCCGGTTCGTGGTCGCCACTCGAGAACCGTTTTGGATCGGTCATGCTCGCCATCGAAAAGTCTTTGCTTGTGGCGGCTTCGTGTGGCGGGTCACCCCCTTCCCTCCAATATGGTTGAGGGGAGTGATGGCTGCTGCTCGAGTCAACTCGTGCGCGGGTGCTGCGCGCGGGGGACTGGTCCGACTACTATTCCTTTGGCATTTTAGTTTGTTGTATTTTTTATTTTTTTTTTTATATTTTGAACGGTCGGACACACTGTCGCTGGTGCTGATATAATTGTAAAGAGACAAACTTTGTTTAAACAAAAATGACAAGCCCGCTGAGTTTCTTGCCGGATCTTCTCAGTTAAGGCCGCGTTGTGATCCGGTGGTAGCTTTTAAAAAATTGACCGTTCAAAAGTGGCCTATTTGAAATAAAAAAAATTGAATTTTTGAATTTTGAATTACACATTGAAATCAAACTACTTTTACGAATTTTATCGCAATAGCGGGATAGTAAAATCAAGAATAAACCGCGATAAAATCCGTAAAAGTAGTTTGATTTCAATGACAGATCTTTCATCGAAATCGTTTGAATTAATAAGGTGGCGAAAAACAAAGGTATTTTTTGTACGACAGCGCACACACGGTCGTCCAATCCCAAACTAGGCAGAGCCAGACAACTGATGCCAATATTTATATACTTTTTTTTTTGAAAATACATACGTACATAAATAAAACACCCAGACACTTGGTGGGAATCGAACCCACGACTTATTAGTCTGTAGCCAGGGTGTCTAACCACTAGACCAACAAGCCTGCCCATACACACTAGACTGCTAAAATCCTAACCTTTCACTTTGGCTTAGACGAGAAACTATAGTTCTGAAAAATTGACCACTCAACCATAAACTGGAATCACCATTTATTAGCAGCCCACAGAAGTCCACTGCTGAACAAGACCCCCCCCCCTCTTAGTAGGGAAGGGTTGCCATAATCCCCACGTTTGGCATGCGGCTTGGGGATCGCAGTATAGGTGGAAGATAAATCCAAAAGAAAGACGTTGCTGTCCGTCTTCCTGTTCTCGCTTAGTCGCCTCTTACGACACCCGAGAGGAGATGGGGGGATGCAATTCTAACCCAGCACCCAGCGGGAAATATAATTTATGTGATACTTAAAGTTTATTCTAAACTAGCTGACCCACGCAGCTCCGCCTGCGCTATTTTTACTTTAACTAAACTTTTAATAACAGACATTCGCATCGAATACATAACCTCCTTTTTTATAGTCGGGTAAAAACTGGGACCCTCTTTTTACTTGCTCTCCGAAGCACGGACCCGTTTAGTTCAAATGGCGTTAAACGGTCACCCATCTATTTAATGACCTTACCGAACGTTGCTTAACCCGATCGATTACAAAACCTTGATAACAACTCTCTATGAGTGTTCCCTTACTAATATTTATTATATTATAAAGAAAAATTGATAAAATCGGACCAAGCGTATAACCAAGTACCCATTTTGACTTTAATCCCCTCTCCCAAAAGAACCGTGCTAGATTACGGGATAAAAAGTATCCTATGTCCTACCTCGTAGTAAGATCTCAAATCATGCCAAGTTTCATTTGAATCCATTCAGTAGTTTCGGCGTGATGCTCAGCCGTGATACAGACAGACAGACAGACAGACAAAAATTAAAAAAAATACGTTTTCGGCCTCAGTATCGGTTATAGAATGCCCTCCAAATATAATTTTCAAAATATCTTCAATGTACAGAATTAGACCTGTTACAGTTTTATTATAAGTATAGAAGTATAGACTAATTTTCAAATCTTATTATTATTTTTATAATCTGATTATCATTTAACTTATACTTCCATATAGTTCTTGAATGATACATATAATATATTCGCGGAGCACACCATAGATCTTACTTATTGAACAATATTTTTAACGCGCATAGCTACAAAGCTATTCCTACGAAGTATTCGTGTCAACGAGTAAATAAAAAAATATTATTAACTTAGGGAATTGTCAGAATTATTTTAAACAAAGGTGGAAAATACACGAATATTGTTAATCCCAAACATTTCTCATATCTTGTAATTTGAGCTTCGTCGCTAGAGGCTTGACGTTGAAATATCAAATTATAACGAAAATATTAAACGTAAGATCTGTGAAACCACAGACGCATTAACATTATTGTATGTAAATATGTACCCCTGGAGAGCCGATGATGTGTATTTCACCATTTTAATGCAAACCCGCTATATAAATAAACTATTTAAAAAAAAAATACCTTCAACGTAAATTACTTCGACTTCAAAGTAAATTATCTATAAAGCATAAAATAAATAAAATATATTGAAGTCGGTGCTAGCACATCATGTTAACTAACACCAGCTGACACCGACTTCAATATATTTTCGTTATTTTATACTTTTTAGATAATTTACTTTGAAGTCGGTTTTTATTTTTTTAAATAGTTTATTTAACACTTTTTAGCGACTTTTATTTTAGCAAAATAGGTATCAGCATCACGCAACTCGAACGTCTACGTCACAGTAACTTACTGAAAACATAAAAAGTTTATATCTCTTAAACTACTGGACCGATTTTGATGCAACTTGTTACCCTAAGTTGAAAAATACTCTATTGCAAAAATAATTTTTGAAATCGGACTTGTAGTTTCTGAGAAATCCGCGGACAGACCTACATACATACATACACTCATAAAATTTGGTTAATTTGTTTAGAAGCCCACATAGACTAACATATATTAATATTACGCATTTTTATTAATATTACATACATACGCGTCGAATAGAGAACCTGCTTTTTGAAGCCGGTTAATAAACTAAATATACAGGGTGTAAGGGACTACGTACTGAAAACTTTTATATAAGATTTCTCATATTGTCCGTTACAACATTACAGAAACCATTTATATGGAAAATGGAAAATGACGAAGTTGTTAATTTTTGAGCATGTAATTAATACGTGCGGAATAATATTTTGTTTTCAAACTACATTGCTAATTTCAGTTAAGCCGCCTGCCAAGCATGGAGATTATGGCAACCCCTCCCTTCTAAGGGAGAACCCTTTGTTCAGCAGTGGACTTTTCGGCTGCTGATGATTGCTAATTTTGCTCAAATAAGTAAACTATTGTTTATAAATTGAAATTAGGCTTTATTATTACACCAATAATGATGTTCATCATCATCATCATCATCAGCAGCCGAAATCACGTCCACTACTGAACAAAGGCCTCTTCCTTAAAAGGGAGGGGTTGCCATAATCCTAACGCTTGGCACGCGTCTTGGGGATCGCAGTATAGGTGACAGATAAATCCAAAAGAAAGACGCTGCTGCCCGTCTTCCTGTTCTCGCTTAGTCGCCTCTTACGACACCCAAAGAGAGGCGATGGGGGATGTAATTCTAACCCAGCACCCCGCGGGGAAAATTCTTGAAAAAGCCGATGAATGAAAAAAATGCAACACTTGAATGATCAGAATCGTGTACAGGATCCTTGGTATCGGTTTTCGGTACGATATCCGTCGCGGACACGAACGGTGTACCAGTTTTCAATCAAAATCGTTGAACGACGTTACGTGCGCTTACCTCGTCCGCACTTATTTTGAGCCGGCTCGTGCAAGCAATTATCGTCCTAAAGGTGGTACAATGCTTGTAACCGCGAGAGTACCTACTGTACAAAGTGTCAATGTCAAGTCAAAGACAAAAACAGTTTATTTCAAGTAGGCTTAACGCTACCACTTTAGAAAAGTCATGTTTTAAAAAAAAATAAAGGCTACCACCGGTACACAACGCGGCCTCAACTGAGAAGATCCGGCAAGAAACTGAGGGCTTGTCATTTTTTCACTTTTTTTTTAAACAGTGTGTCATGTTACAATTAGATCAGAGCGATAGTTTGTCTTGCCGTTCAAAAGATCAAACAAGACAGAAAAAAAAAATACGACGAAAGTACAACAAACTAAAAGGCCAAAGGGATAGTAGTCGGACCAGTTCCCCGCGCGCATCACCCGCGCACGAGTTGACTCGAGCAGCAGCCATCACTCCCCTCAACCATATTGGAGGGAAGGGGGTGACCCGCCAATGTTCACAGATTTACTTTTAACTTTTAGCTAGTAGTTACAGTAAGAGCGACTTTAGGTCTAATAACTGGCTCTTCGGAGTCGCTGGACGCTCGGGGTGTGGGCCCTTCGAGAGTCCATTGAGTACGGTGGCGACTCCGAGGAGGACGGCGGCGGGGTTGCGACCGCCGTCCCCGTGAGCACCGTGACAGGTTCCCGGGGGGCTACAATGCGCCCTCCGGCGGCGGGCTCAAAGGCAAGGTACTGAGGGGCCCCTGGTGCAGATCCCACCGGAGAGCCCTGGGGTCCCCCCTCTCATGTGCCGATGCGACAGCCGCGGGGGTTTTAGTGGGTAAGAATCCCACAAACCCCGGTCGAGCCCCACAGCTCCCGGGGACCTTTCGAAGATTTTCCCCGCGTCAAAAAAAAAAAAAAGGTCTAATAACTGATATAACATCATTAGCAGCTAAAACACGTCCACTGATGAACAAAAGGCCTCCTGCTCGGAACCAAGGGTTTGTCACAATCCCCAAGTTTGGCAGGCATCGCAGTATATACCAGCCACTGTTTATGTCCCACTGTTGGGCACGGGCCTCCCTTCAAGATGAAGGGGCTTAGGCCATAGTCCACCACGCTGGCCAAGTGCGGGTTGGCGGACTTCACACGTCATTCGAAAGCTAGTTAGGCTTTCTCAGAAATGCAGGTTTCCTCGCGATGTTTTCCTTCACCGAAAGCTAGTAACAATCGCACAAAGACGATTCGCACATGATTAATCATATCAGAGGTGCAAGCCGGGATTCGAACCTGTGCACCTTGTTTCCAAGGCAAGTGCTCGCCCACTGAGCTGTTACAGCTATAGTTGGTTGGTAATCCAGTATAGGTGGTTGCTAATCCAATAGATAGACGCTGCTGCCCGTCTTCTCTTACGGACACCTATGGGAAACGGGAAGAGACTGATGATGAAGAGAACGGGAGGATATGGGAGGGTGCTATTCTTATCTGGACACCCCACGGGCAATAATTGAATAAAGTAAGTAGAGAGCGAGAAGATCTGGCAAATCATTTTTTTTTTTTTTTTTTTTTATACATTTCCGCAAATAAACCTTAAATTACTATATCCCAAAATCCTGTAAAACGTGGCCCCAATAGTCGCAATGCGAAAGCGAGACAGATTTCGCTGAGATTTATCACGACACGCGCTAACGCGCTCGGGGAATAAATATCCACGGGTATAATTCAAGGGATTGTGCCTGTCCGTACCTCGCTAATAATACGCCATATTAACTGGAGAACGCACATTATAAGCAAGATGGATGCGCAAATCAATCAATTAGTAAATTGTAGTCTTGAAAGTATAAAAAAAATCAAATATTGCTTGTAGCCTCGGTGGCGCAGCGAGAAACTTTTGCAAACAGGAGGTCGCGGGCTCAAATTCCACGGGAGCAACAACATTGTGTAGCTATTCCTTACTGACGAGGACAGGAAGATGACCCATGCATCGGATGGGCATTTAGAAGTTGGTCCTGCGCCTTTCGCCGGTTGTGTCGGTCTTCCGTCCCATCAGATCGTGAGAGTAAATGAAAGGAGAGTATGCACTTGTGTCTACGCATTTGTGCACTATAATCCCGCATAGATGGCTGATCTTGAAAAATATTGGCCGCTGTGATCGTAACGGTCAAGAGGATATTATTATTACGATTATTTTGCCTAAGTAAAAAACTCCTTTGAATCACATATTTACTCTTTTTATGGACAAGCTAATACGCTTCAACAAAAAGCTACCCGCCCAATGGTTTCCTGAGATTACTTAGGCTGGATGAAATTTTATCACCATACTGCGCGTCTTGCCCAAGGCCCCATGGTCTCTACCGCAAAGAGCGTAAATTGATAATAACTTAAGCTGAGCTGTGATCTATACAATTGCACGTAGGGATCAGAGCTATAATATATACTTATAATAAAACTGTAACAGGTCCAATTCTGTACATTGAAGATATTTTGAAAATTATATTTGGAGGGCATTCTATAACCGACACTGAGGCCGAAAATGTATTTTTTTTTAATTTTTGTCTGTCTGTCTGTCTGTATCACGGCTGAGCATCACGCCGAAACTACTGAATGGATTCAAATGAAACTTGGCATGATTTGAGATCTTACTACGAGGTAGGACATAGGATACTTTTTATCCCGTAATCTAGCACGGTTCTTTTGGGAGAGGGTATTAAAGTCAAAATGGGTAGTTGGTTATACGCTTGGTCCGATTTTATCAATTTTTCTTTATAATATAATAAATATCAGTAAGGTAACACTCATAGAGAGTTGTTATCAAGGTTTTGTAATCGATCGGGTTAAGCAACGTTAGGTAAGGTCATTAAATAGATGGGTGACCGTTTAACGCCATTTGAACTAAACGGGTCCGTGCTTCAGAGAGCAAGTAAAAAGTGGGTCCCAGTTTATAACTGACTATAAAAAAGGAGGTTATGTATTCGATGCGAATGTCTGTTATTAAAAGTTTAGTTAACGTTAAAATAGCGCAGGCGGAGCTGCGTGGGTCAGCTAGTTATATATAAAGACTCTATTTAAAATTGGGCATGTAAATTAAATAATAGCATATAATTATAACACGACAAAGGAGTCAAGAGAAATTAGGGAATGCACGACTGATTAGCTCAACGGATTAGCAAGCTGAAGTGGCAGTGGGCTGGTCATATTTGCCGCAGAACCGATGATCGCTGGGGAAGACTGGTTCTGGAGTGGAGACCACGAACTGGAAAACGTAGCGTAGAACGCCCTATGACCAGGTGGAGTGACGATATACGCAAGCAGTTGGCAGTGATTGGATGAGGGGAGCCGAAGACCGGACTCAATGGCGTGTATTGGGGGAGGCCTATGTCCAGCAGTGGACTAATGTAAGCTGATAATGATGAAGATGATGACGACTGGTACATTTAATAATTACAGGCTAAAATATCATTAGCTCTATACATAGATCCATAATGTAATGAGAAAATTCGCCAAAGAACCAAGGTTACCGACAGAGCTCTGAGAATATGCTAGTTCGCTCGAAGAACCGATAACCAATGGGAAAGAAAAGTTATCGAGTGGTGACCACGAACCGGAAGATGGAGCGTAGGTAGGCCTCCCACTAGGTGGACAGACGACATTGTGCGCGTCGCAGGTAACCGGTGGATGCTAATAGCCAATTGTCGTTCATTGTGGTGTTCGAAGGGGAGGCCTATGTCCAGCAGTGGACTAATGTAAGCTGATAATGATGAAGATGATGAAGACTGATACATTTCATAATTATAAACTAAAATATCATTAGCTCTATACATAGATCCATAATGTAATGAGAAAACGCCAAAGAACCAAGGTTACCGACAGAGCTCTGAGAATATGCTAGTTCGCTCGAAGAACCGATAACCAATGGGAAAGAAAAGTTCTCAAGTTTACCGACAGAGCTCTGAGAATCTGCTAGTTCGCTCGAAGAACCGATAAAAGGGAAAGAAAAGTTCTCGAGTGGCGACCACGAACCGGAAGATGCAGCGTAGGTAGGCCTCCCACTAGGTGGACAGACGACATTGTGCGCGTCGCAGGTAACCGGTGGATGCTAATAGCCAATTGTCGTTCATTGTGGTGTTCGAAGGGGAGGCCTATGTTCAGCAGTGGACGTCTTCCGGCTGATGATGATGATGATATATATAGATTCTTAGATAAAGATCTATAGATTGCAACAGTACTTTATAAAAGTACAAAAAATATGGTTGCTTATAAATAAAATAAAAATTCCACTTACCAGATGTTAATCTCAACACATTTCCAATCTTATTACATTTCTAAAGATGGCGACAAACATCCCACACCGCATGGGAAATGAGATTTATTTCGTGTATTACGTGAGAATGTGTTAATAGGTTTCTCAACAACAACCGTCAACATCAAATCCTTAAATAGTTTGTTAACACAGTTTCGTTTGTTTGATAATATCTGAATTGTCTAGATAATATCTAATTATGATGACTCGTAGTGCACATGCTCGCCAGGAAGAGTCTAAACTCAGACTGGCGTTAACAGAGTTGAAGGAAACCAAAGAGCTGTGTTGTCAAATGAACAAGGAAAGGGAGGATAACGAATTAGAATTTATAAAAATTTTAAATGAAAATAAAAAACTTAAAAGTGAAATGGCTAAATTGCATACACAATGTATTGATGCCCTAGATGCTCGGGACAGGCTCCAAATTGTCGTAAATGATTTTGATAAATGCTCAGAAGAATATGTTTTGGCCCTAAATCGCATTACCTTCTTAGAGGAGAAGCTTAGAGTGTCCCAATCCCAAATCTCACAGTTAGAAACTGCAAAGTTAACTGTTACCACCTCGCTGAACCAAAGTCTTTTCGATGAGTTGGTTGGCAGTGCCCCGAGCATGGTTCCTGCTGCTCTTAGGCAAAGACCCATAGCAACTATTGATTTAACATCTGGAGATGATGTTCCACTAAGTACATCTGGGGGTATGACTAAGTGCAGTAGCAAAAAAATAAAGAAATATATAAAAATTAATAGATATATAAAAAAAACTCAGAAACTGGTAAAGAAACATAAATTCTTTATTAAAAATGTTAAATTAAACCGGGAAAGACTAAATTTGATTGACACATTAGATATATATGCATCTAGGTTAGATAAGTGCACTCTGAAGCACAAGATGGACACCCAAAACTTGCAAGAAGATATCTTACACCTTCAAACTAAACTAAAATCAATATCAGATAAGTATTCAGATTCACAAAAATTAATGAAAGAATACACGCTGGCTATGAATGAGCTCATTAACAATAATTCATTGAGTAATAATATTAACCAGCCCTCAGTGTGCTCCTCATCACTGGCATGTAGCTCTATTCCTTTACAAACTTTAACACAACCTTCCCTTGATGTTGTTGGTGATTATATACCTGTAAGTAAGCACTCTGTTAATTATGTAACCTCAAATCCCACTGAAATTGTTATGTTTAGTGATGAAATTGGTAAGGACATGGGCCACTATTTGTCAGATATTATGAAGGGACATTCTGTCATAAATCATTGTATGCCTGGTATGACCTATGCCAATTTAATGGACAAAATATCTAGACATATATTTAGCCGGGATTCAACATTGATTATCTTGATAGGAAATAGAGGAAATGTGTCCAAAAAACTGTTATATAAATATCAAGAGATGTTATCAAATATTGACGTTAAAAAAGTTGTAATGTTCACATTTCCCTACAGTAAGGGTTTGCCACAGGATGAAAATACTAGTAGATATAAGTTAAACTTGACATTACACACATTGACACACTGTAATGTTTATGACATGGAAAATAAATTTAATTTAATAGACATTAATAACTTTAAAGTTAATTTTTATATGACAAAAGATAAATATTATCTTTCTAAATATTGTAAAAGAGAGATAGCTATGTCGCTATCATATTATTTTTACACATCAGCCAAGAACTTGGCTACACAGGTTGCTTCTTTTGAGCAACATAAATTTGACATTCATGTTAATCCAGCCAAGAAGTTGGCTATCAATAATGACAATCTAATTAATTTAAATTAGACTATACGACAACAGAGACCAACTCTGGCATTTTTGATAAAAATAATTGCAATATAAGCATTATGCAAAGCCCATGTAATATTAATACTAAGTTGCAACAAAATATAGTACCATGTATCAACCTGGTGCATCAGAACATACAAGGAATGTTGGGCAAAGACTTAGAAATTGAATTGTTCTTGAACGGTCACAACATAGATATTTTTTGTGTTACTGAACATTGGCTAAAAGATGACCAGTTCATGTTCAATTTTAACAACTACCAGGTTGCCAGCTCGTTCATCAGAGTAAACATGATACGCGGGGGCTCTTTAATTATTATGAAAAATAATATTAAATATAAAGAACGTACTGATGTAGTGAGCCTTTCTGTTGAACGTGTTATTGAATTAGCTTGCATTGAGACTGGGCAGTTTTTGGTGCTGAGCGTATATAGACCCCCTTGTGCATCATATGACGTTTTTGAAAATATATTAGAAACTGTTTTACAGAAATTGTCACACACTAATAAATCTATCATTGTCTGTGGAGACTTCAACATAAATATACTGGAAAATACTAATGTAACTAGTAAATTTATAACCTTATTTAGATCACACAATTTGTATAATATTTTCTTTGAGCCAACTAGGATAACCTCTTTTAGTGCAACATGCATTGACAACATTTTTACAAGTTTGAAACCCACACACAAAGAAATTATTAGTAAACTGGATTCCGACCACTGTGGTCTAGTTGTTACATTTCCTAGTAAAATCATCAAATTTCAACGAAACATAACATTTGTTCCTATAAATAAACACCGCTTATGTCAGTTTAAAGCCGCCTTGACTGACAGCCTACCTGTGTTGCCCTGTCATGGCGATCCGAATATATTATACAATTCTTTGTTCCGAGAAATCGATAATCGATTTGTAAAAATTTTTAAGCCCAAAACTGTAGCGATTAATAATTGTGTATCGTTTAATGACTGGGCGACTGTTGGTATACATACCAGTCGGAGAAAACTGTATGAGCTTTATAATGAAAAATCTGTTAATTCCTCTCAGCTCTTTAAAGAATATGTAAAAAAATACTCAAAAGTTTTCAAGCGAGTCTGTTCGATAGCTAAGTCGAATTTTTTAAAAAATAAAATCCGAAATGCGGATAATAAGATTAAAACTACATGGAATATTATAAATAGCGAGACTGGTAGGTCATCAGTAAGAAATAATGATTTTTGTCTACATGTTAACAATAAAGATGTAACAGCGGATTTAGATGTAGCGACAGAGTTTGAAAGGTTTTTTAGTGATGTTCCTATTAATATAACGAAAACTCTGAATTCCTCGTCCACTTCCGCTGAAATAATATTAAATGAAAATGTACCACAGTGTGACACAGCTTTTAAATACTCTTTTGTGACTGCTAAAGACATCATAAAAACTTTTAAACAACTTAACCAGAAAAAGACGGCTGATGTATGGGGGCTTTCTGTCCAAATAATAGCTTATATAATTGACATTATTGCTCCTCAATTAGCAGTTATATTTAATAGCTGTGTCAAGAATGGAGAGTTTCCTGACCTCATGAAGCACAGTAAAATAATACCTTTATTCAAGTCTGGTAGTACCACTGAACCTACGAATTTCAGACCAATTTCGGTGTTGCCAGCCTTGAGTAAAATTTTTGAAAAGCTTCTTTTGGATCAAATGTTAGATCATTTCAATAAATATAACTTGTTTCATGATAAACAGTTCGGCTTTAGAAAGAATCGGTCCACCACTGACGCGGGAGTCGAATTAATAAAATATGTATATGAGGCTTGGGAGGAATCACAGAACGCCCTTGGTGTATTCTGTGATTTATCCAAAGCTTTTGATTGTGTAGATCATGATACGATGGTCAGGAAATTACGCCACTATGGTATAAGGGACAGAGCTCTTGACCTTTTAACTTCATATTTGCATAATAGAATTCAGAAGGTTGACATTAACGGTAAGAGATCTCCTGGTTCTGTGGTCTCCATGGGCGTCCCTCAAGGTTCAATATTAGGCCCATTTCTGTTTTTAATATATATTAATGACTTACCCTACTACGTAGGGGACAAACTAAATGTTGTATTGTTCGCTGATGATACCTCTCTTTTATTTAAAGTCAGGCGTAAACTCTATGAATACGACGAAGTAAACAATGTACTTTCTAAAGTTGTCCATTGGTTCAATGTTAATAATTTGAAACTTAATGAGAGCAAAACCAAATGTGTGAAATTTGTAACACCAAATGTAAGACAGGTGGCAACCAATGTGGAAATTAATGGAGCGAAGTTGGACCTTGAGGAGTCGACTGTGTTCTTAGGTATAACAATTGACGCTAAACTACAATGGGGCCCCCACATTAAGAAATTGTCAGGTAGACTGAGTTCCGCGGCTTATGCAGTTAAAAAAATAAGACGTTTAACTGATATTGAAACCGCTAGAATTGTTTATTTCAGCTATTTCCACAGTATTATGTCTTATGGTTTATTACTGTGGGGATCTTCTGCAGAACTTAATACCATTTTTATTCTGCAGAAAAGAGCTGTGAGAGCCATTTACAATCTGGCTCCTACTGATTCACTAAGGGAAAAATTCAAAGAAATAGATATTCTAACGGTTGTTTCGCAATTCATATTTGAAAATTTAGTTTATATTCAGAAAAATAGTGTATCTTTTAAAAAGTACAGTGCGATTCATAGTGTTAATACCCGGAACAAACACAATCTTGTTTTACATTCCACACGTCTCCACAGAACAAGCAAATCGTTTATGGGCCAAAGTATACGCTTCTATAACAAACTGCCACAGGATATCCGAGATCTTCCACTGAATAAATTTAAACCTTTGATAAGAAGCCGGTTGTCGAAAAAGGCTTATTACAAAATCTCGGATTACCTAGAGGATAAAGCTGCGTGGGCTTGAACTGCTCAACTCATGCAAGCTTAGAATTGTAGGCTTACAGTTTGTAACACCTCTTAATCTGGTGGATTACTGATGGCTGTTTCACAAGTCAATTGATTGATAATATAAAGATTATGTGAAAGTGTTTTGTGTCTTGCCTGTCGAGGTACTACTTAACAGCAGAAGTTAAATGTGAGCCACTGTGATTTTGGTTCGGTCATGCTCGCCATCGAAAAGTCTTTGCTTGTGGCGGCTTCGTGTGGCGGGTCACCCCCTTCCCTCTAATATGGTTGAGGGGAGTGATGGCTGCTGCTCGAGTCAACTCGTGCGCGGGTGCTGCTTGGGGGGACTGGTCCGACTTCTATCCATTTGGCCTTTTAGTTTGTCTTAATTTATTGTTTTCTTCTTTTCTCCCTTGCTTTATGTTTCGAATGGCAGGACACAATATCGCTAATGTCGATTCATTTGTAACAAAACAATGTTTAAAAAAAAAAAGTGAAAAAATGACAAGCCCGCTGAGTTTCTTGCCGGATCTTCTCAGTTGAGGCCGCGTTGTGATCCGGTGGTAGCTTCTAAAAAATGACGATTCAAAAGTGCTAGCGTTAAGCCTATTTGAAATAAAGATTTTTGAGTTTGAGTTTGAGTTTGAGTCTCGCTGGAGTCATTTTGAGCTTCCTTTGCAGGCGTTTTTGTTGTGCGTAGGTTGGTGCTACTTTTATAATTAAATTTAGACATTCGGCGAATTTCTGTTTTCATTAAGATAGCTATTGGTTCTATTTGAGTTTGCGAGAAGAGCTTCTTGGAATAACGTAATGAGAAATATATATCCGCTTGGCCAACCCTAGATAATCAGATATTAATAGGGATTTCCGGATTAGTAAGTAGTAAACAAAGACGCGGGGTGTACAGGTAAGAATAACACATCTCTCATTAGGGGTCATCCATAAATTACGTCACACTTTATGGGTGGGGCAGGGGGTCAATGAATTGTGATATTGTGTGACAAGGGTAGCACGGGTCATCATATTTGTGAAGTCACATGTATAATTCACGATATTCAAAGTATTAATATTCACTTGTTTGTACAAACACACTTATTAGTACTTCGTTTTTTTACGGAGTTTCTTTGCGCGACAGAATCCGAAATGTGGAGATTCGCCGAAGAACTAAGGTCACCGACATAGCTCTCAGAATCTGCAAGTTGAAGTGGCAATGGGCAGGCCACATCGCTCGAAGAACCGATAACCGTTGGGGAAGAAAGGTTCTCGAGTGGCGACCACGAACCGGAAGACGCAGCGTTGGCAGGCCTCCCACTAGGTGGACAGACGACATTATGCGCGTCACAGGTAACCGGTGGATGCAAATAACCAATTGTCGTTCATTGTGTTGTTCTAAGGGGGAGGCCTATGTTCAGCAATGGACGTCTTCCGGCTGATGATGATGATGATGACTTATTAGTACAAAAATATGGGTGGTATATTGGGTATGGTAATTAAATGTAATATACTTTACCTTGCCTTGTAGCGTGCCATGGGGGAGGCCTATGTCCAGCAGTACTGATGTGGGCTGATGATGATGATGATACTTTACATAATATTTAAAGAGCCGTGTTAATTTCATAGTTTGAAATTACAAAATATGTCGAGGTGGTAACACAAATGTGACCAACTGTGACAAGAACGGGGGAGGGATACAAAAATCTTGAAATTGGTGTGACGTAATTTATGGAAGACCCCTTAGGTGTCCGTGAGGGGCGACTAAGATAAAAGAAAAAGACGGGCAGCAGTGCTTTCTATTGAATTACATACCACCTATACTGCGATCCCCAAGCCGCCTGCCAAGTGTGGGTTTATGGCAACGCCTCACTTCTAAGAGGGAGGCCTTTGTTTAGCTGTGAACGTCTCGGCTGCTGATGATTGATGATCATTGATGAAGTTTAACGACTTGAAAAACGGTCACAAAAATAATATAGGAGTGTGGTCTCATATTTCAAATTCTTATTTAAAATATATACACATGGTTAAACGTTTGAGCCTTACTTAGTAGTACTTAAGTTTTATTTTGAAATCATTTAAAGTTTTATAATTAAAAACTTACATGTAAGCTACTGCTACCACATTTTGAATGTTATTTTGGTCCTAAAAATACGTCAAATTTTTCCTTAAAATATGTGCACTCACGACTCTCTCTTCAGATGGAAGAGAATGGCGGAAATGATTCGCTCTCTGGCTTAAAATATGTGCACTCACGAGACTCTCTTCAGATGGAAGAGAATGGCGGAAATGATTCGCTCTCTGGCTTAAAATATGTGCACTCACGAGACTCTCTTCAGATGGGAGAGAATGGCGGAAATGATTCGCTCTCTGGCTTAAAATATGTGCACTCACGAGAATCTCTTCAGATGGAAGAGAATGGCGGAAATGATTCACTCTCTGGCTTAAAATATGTGCACTCACGAGACTCTCTTCAGATGGAAGAGAATGGCGGAAATGATTCGCTCTCTGGCTTAAAATATGTGCACTCACGAGACTCTATTCAGATGGGAGAGAATGGCGGAAATGATTTGCTCTCTAGATTAAAATATGTGCACTCACGACTCTCTCTTCAGATGGAAGAGAATGGCGGAAATGATTCGCTCTCTGGCTTAAAATATGTGCACTCACGACTCTCTCTTCAGATGGGAGAGAATGGCGGAAATGATTCGCTCTCTGGCTTAAAATATGTGCACTCACGAGACTCTCTTCAGATGGAAGAGAATGGCGGAAATGATTCGCTCTCTGGCTTAAAATATATGCACTCACGAGACTCTCTTCAGATGGAAGAGAATGGCGGAAATGATTCGCTCTCTGGCTTAAAATATGTGCACTCACAAGACTCTCTTCAGATGGAAGAAAATGGCGGAAATGATTCGCTCTCTGGCTACCACCGCCAATCACAATCATCAGACATGATGGAAGTAACATAGAAGAAAGAGATGATAACCTAGTGTAAAAAAACGTATTGAAACAGGTTCAAGGCAATTTAATACATCCTTAATATTTACAGCGCCCAGTATTTTTGGGAGTGGTAATTAGGGACGGAGACGGGTCGCGGCGACGCTGACACATTAAAAACGATTTATCGCCTTACTTTTGCTCTTTCAACCCTTATCTTTGCTTTTTATGAAGAAAAAATATTAAACTGGCAACTTCTGCGTGTTTGATTTAACGAAGATTTTTTTAAGTAGCTTAGTGACGAGACATGCAGAATATTTAATGATTTCTGATATTTACGCGAATACTACACATTGAAATGAAACTAATTTTATGGATTATATCGCGGTTTATTTATGATTTTAATTACCCGACGTTTCGAATACTTTACAGCATTCATGGTCACGGGCGGACTGAGGTTGTAGCTGTCCATACGTCATAGTTGTCTTAGGGTATCATAAATAAACCGCGATATAATCCGTAAAATTATTTTCATTTCAATATGCAGAATATTTGTCTGATGCTGTATGTAATACCGTGACTAGCAACACTATATCCGTTTGGCACCTGCGACAGTTAGCCTCATAATATCTCCAGCTGCAGCGCCTCTCTTCATACCTGAACGTAATGTGTAAACATTGCTGATTGGTGCAAACCTATCTGGCCCCAGACCTTTCCTACCTTTCTAGACTATTCCAAAAAGGCGGGGCTTAGTGACAAGTATATATGGTCCGTTGGGGGTCCGCGTAAGAATAGTATCCTCCCATCTCCTCACGTTGTGTGTCCGTAAGAGGCGACTAAGAGAAATCAAGAAGATGGGAAGCAGCATCTTTCTATTGAATTAACTACCACCTTTCTACATTTACCTCGATCCTTAAGACGCCTGCCAAGCAAGGGGATTATAGCAACCCCTCCCTTCAAAGGGGGTGGCCTTTGTTCAGGAGTGGTCGTCTTACAGTTGCTGATGATGATGAAAGAAAGAAAGAAAGAAAGAAAGAAAGAAAGAAAGAAAGAAAAATCATTTATTGCCACAGATTACAAATAACGAGGCACACAAAAAACCATATACAAACAAAAACCCTTAACATCTAAAAGTTAACAAAATATCGAAAAATAAAAAACTTAACACTAACTTGATGACATGTTCAGATAGCTAGAAATTACATATATAGCTTTATAGCCAAAATAAAACAAAATACCGAAGTATTTTTAAATTGTACAAGCAGTCGTTTTCCATGAAAATACTAACCATAAAATTCGTAGTAATTTTAGCAACGAAACAAACATACAGTTGAGAAATGAAAACAGACAACACAACACAGCATTATACAATCTTCAACCTTAAATAAAACCGTCGTGTAAAAAGCTGAAATTCAGCAATGTGTTCGTGTATATTTCAGCTTGCGTGTCGAGCAATAAAAGTTGTTGGGACAGACTTGTTGTATCAATTCGACAACAAAGTTGCCAGCGATGCTCCGTCGACGCCGCTTCTGTTTTGTTTGCGACTTTCCGGTGCCGTAAACTACTTTGTGATTGTTATTTTTAGGGTTCCAACTGCAGAAAATTGCCAAACACTGTTGTATCGCGAATATACTAGACATTGAAATAACTTTTACGGATTATATTGTTGTCAAAGACTGGGATCAAAGAGATTTAACTACTATTTGCTTTTTTTCTTTTGCATTTTCTGTTCTTTTTGGTGTACAACAAAGAGGTATTTATCTGTCTATCTATCTAGATTCTAGATTAATCTCTATGATTGCAGTAAATTTTTATACCTACCATGCTCTTGTGGTGACGCGACATAAGGAAAGAGATGACGCTGTAGAGGTGACGTCACATGTGGTATAGCTATGCGGTGAAGCAAGTAGTACCAAGTACAACATAAGAGATGGCGCCACCACCGAATCCTGAATCTCGCAAGCGAAGTTTCAATGTTCGCTTTCAATATATGCAACATCCTTCGCTTCGCGAATATTAATACTAGTAGTGTAAGTTGAGATGCTCATAGCCATTTCTATTCATTATTCAGTAAACGATAAACTGGTTAAACAACGTCAGTAAAGGTCAGTTCAACTGCAGCTAAACAGTCACCCAGATACACGGAGACGCTTCATTATAGAATGCGATGCTAGTCTTACCCACTAAAACCCCCTGGCTCTCCGGTGGGATCTGCAACAGGAGCCCTTCAGTGTCTTGCCTTGGAGCCCGCCGCCGGAGAGCGCAATACGGGGTGTAAGGGGTACATCGTACCGAAAACCGATACCAGGGATCCAGTATGATTCTGAACATTCTAGTGTTGAAATTTTTCATCGGTTCTCAGGGGACGGTGGTTCCAACCCTGCCGCCGTACTCCTCGGAGTCGCCGCTGTACTCAATGGCACTGTTGTGGTAGCCTCCGTGGCGCAGTGGGAAACCGCTTCCTTTGTAAACCGGAGGTCGCGGGTTCGAATCCTGCAGGGGGCAACAAATTTGAGTAGTTGTTCCTTACTGGCTAGGACAATGCAGGCCGATCACCTGATTGTCTGTAAAGTAAGATGATCCATGCGTTGGATGGGCATGTAAAATGTAGGTCCTGCGCCTAACCTCTCCCTGGTCGTGTCGGTCTTCCGTCCCGGATTATGAGAGGCATTATATAAAGGAAGAGAGAGTGCACTTGTGTCTACGCAAGCGCTTGTGCACTGTAATATCTACTGCGTACATGGCTGATCTTGTGAAAGATTGGCCGCTGTGGTCGTTTCGGCCAGGAGGACATGATTATTACAGTTGTACACACATGTTATTGCTAGCCGCTATCCGTGTGTGATTGTCTGTAGCTACTACCTAAACATAGCTAATTTAAGTATTTCTTGTCGCTATTAAACATGCTAGCGAGTGAAGCAGCGACACATAAATCACCATGATTTTTCTCGCTGTTAATTTTATATCAACCTTTTGTAACCATTTCTTTTATCTTGAATAAATAACTAAAAAAATAATTGAAGTCTAGGACCCCAAACGTCCGCCAGTTTGAAACCTAACCCGTCAATATTCTAATTTTAAAATATTATATGGAACCTTTGAATACAAAATTACATATACGTCCTCGACTCCTGTCCTACGCATTTACATGTTATAGAATAAAATATTCGCTTGAAGAGACTGCGGGGCCGTATCGGGAACACATCTGAAATACAAATTAGATATTTATATCGTACCCGAAGTTTTCGTTTAAGGGGAATCTTTATTCTTGCATCGCTTTGTATATTTATCACAATATACACACACTGTAATCTGTTTTAGAAATAATGTTTAGTCTATGTTAATATTTTCTATTACTAGGAATAGAAATTCGATAGCTTTGTATTATAAAATAAAAATTTGATTAGATTATTCAGAAATTCCCTTACTACTAATTTCCTTATTATTGTTTTATATATCTAAGTGTACTTACATATTTAATCTATTATGTTTTATGATTCCGTAGTTTTTTTTTATATTTTTATTTTATTTTAGGACAAAAATTAAAAAAAAACTAGGTTACGTAACTGTAGCTGGTGTAATTATTGGGCTCCATAGACTAAACGTCTCCGGTAACGATCATTAGCCGAACGTCTCACTTGTCTAGTCACCAGGATGAATGAACTAACATAATAATAATATACTGGGACAATCCACACACGGTCATCCGATCCCAAACTAAGCAGAGCCTGTACTATTAAAATCAGGTAACTGATACTATAGGTACTCATTACATTCTATTCTATTTTATTGTTGGTGGCTAAAAATCGGTAACACTCGGAACGCACTTCGACCCAGTTCGATCAATATACTTATATATGTACTTCTTGTAAATACACACTTAAATAAATATTATCACGCATACAATTGGTGGGAATCGAACCCACGACCTATTGGGTGGCAGCCAGGGTGTCTTACTACTAGACCAATAGGCCCGTCAACAAAATAACCCCTAACGTACGATAAAAATCCAATATCCAAACACTCCTGTACCAAACGCAAAAGAAAATCCAACAATACCACACTCAAGATCACATCACTGGATCCGATTAAATCGCAAATATAAGTCGCAGTCGATTCATAATCGACTATCCTTCCGATTCTTATTCCGTGAACGTTTCTCGCACGACTCGATTGGTCTCAATAGTTCATCACGTCAGGTGCCGAATGGGTTCGGTAATATTATTCGAATCGGGAATATTCTACTCACGTCGATTCTCGGATGTGTAAAGTGAATGATGACTGAACTATTTTCCAAAGTTTATATGATCGAGTTTGGAATTTAGCTAGAAGTGATTGAGAATGATATAGTCGAAAATGGTGTAGTGGTTCCTTTCACATCCAGGACAGAAAATTGTGTGATACAACTCTCAGAGTAATTAGAATGGAGCTAGTATCGCTTCGATTCCCCGAACAATTTTTTCGTGGCACTTTTGCGGGGTGCGGGGGGCGAAGTAAACACCCACAGATACAATTTCACGCATACCCACACTATAATAAACTCGCAAAACATTCAAAAAGATACGCACACAAATAAAGAATGACCTGAACATATGAACAAAATTTGGCAGAGGGGTTAGCGCATAATGATCTCTCCAGTGGTATCTCCTCTAAGGATACAACTCGATGGCTCCTACGTTAAGTATCGTATGTGCAAAACCCGCACTTTACAGGAGAGCGAATTTAAGATATTTTTCTACGCTTGTTCTTTAAATTTGAAGCTATTTGGCTGAAATTTGTACCAAACATAGAAAATGCCTTATTTTACCGAATAGTATGAAAACAAACGTTTAATAATTATTCGTTTTAGAGATATTGTTGTTACGCTTTTATACGATGGAAATCTGCAGTATACAAATATCGTAAGTATTACTTACGATTACATACGCTGCAATTCAGTAAGCAGAAAATATCGTATATTTTACTTACGATGTTTTATATCGACATTAATTTTGCATTAAGAGACATACTATATTTTACTTTCTCCATATTAAATGAAATAGGTGATTAGGTTTTAGCGCTTCTCGGTATGAAAGGAAATACAGTATTGCGAGTCGGAATATTGGTTAATTTATTTACAAAACTTAGCCTACTATATACAAAAAATAAACCTTATAGCTAGTGCGTATCTACATGAGTAAAAATATCCTTAATTAATATTTAAAACTATAGGCGGCGCTGCTGTCGTAATAGCACGCCGCGCGCGCATGGAAAACATATAAATAGATGCCGCGTTGCCGCGCCGCCGTCCACGGTCAGTACGCAACCGAGCGTCCTTCGTCCTCGGCCGGCTCTACCCCATGATCTGCAGGCGGAGTAAACTGTCGCTTAGGAATAAGTTGACACTTTACAAAACCTGCATCCGTCCCATCCTATCTTACGCCAGTGCCGTATTCGCACACGCGGCTCCCGTCCACATCAATAGCCTCCAGGTTATTAAAAACCGATTCCTTCGACATGCCGTCGGTGCCCCGTGGTACATGCGGAATGTCGACCTTCATTCCGACTTCGGTCTAGTCCCTATCCGCAAATTTTTCAAAGAAATGTCCGAACATTACTTTGAAAAAGCATGCGTCCACCCGAACCCGCTCATCGGCGCCGCTGCCGACTATATCCCCGACCCCGACCCTGGTCCTGGTCCCTCAGATCGTCGACCTACCGTACATCGCCGCCGTCCGCGGCATGTACTGCTCGACCCACCCGACCCGATGTCCGTCCTCCTGGACCTTGACACAACACCAACACCTACACCGACAACGACGTCACGAGTCGTACACACACCTACACACAGACACCGGTCTCGCCGGCGAGGCCGAAGGATCGTACACATGCGACCTCGACATGCATCCCCTCGCTGAGTTTCTTGCCGGTTCTTCTCAGCGGGGGCGCGTTGTGAACCGGTGGTAAACTCACACACTCTCTAAGCGGCAGCCCAAGCCGAGGCCGTGCCTCCCTGAGGTGCCCTTGAGCTAGTCGCTACCTATCTTTCCGGGCTGGAGCGCTCAAAGCGCTCGCCCCTCTTGTCCGGTGAAGCTGTAATGGCCATCTGCGGCCAACAGTACTACTCATACAAAAAAAAAAAAAAAAAAAAAAAAAAAAAAGCGCCGCCGTCCAGTTCTCCGGCGGTCGTCGTGCAGCGCGGATGTATGTCGCTACAGTGCTCCCCCTCAAGCGAAGCGTACTGGGTTCCGAATGATTCTGCCTGAGCGAGTTCTTTTTTCAGTGTTCGGTGGGATCATCGTTTCCATTTGCTTTTCGTGCGGCTTACTGGTTGGCCGGTTGACTGTTTCGCCGTCGATGTCGTTCAACGTATATGCCGGCTTTAGTCTGTCGATCGACACGGCGATTTCTTTCCCGCGAACTAATATCTTGAAAACTTTTTCTTGTCTTCCGATTACTGGATACGGTCCCTCGTATGGTCGCTGAAGTGGTTTTCGCACAGCATCTATTCGCAGGAACACTGATCTGCAGTTCTGCAGGTCGCGGTGCACGAACATACTTCGCTTGTTGGTGTGCGGTAAGTATGTTGGCGTGAGGGCAGTGATCGTGTTGTATAGCTGTCGCACGTAATCTTGTTCGAGAGGCGGCGACTTGACTGATGGTGCGAAAAATTCACCTGGCAGACGAAGCGCTTGACCGTACGTGAGTTGCGCGGGGCTGGTGTTCGTGTCGGTGCGAATAGCAGTACGTAGTCCCAATAGTACAGTGGGCAACTCGTCGATCCATTTCGCGTTCGATTCCAGACGGGACATGAGTGCACTCTTCAGCGATCTGTGCCAGCGTTCGACTATTCCATTGCTCTGCGGGTGGTAAGCCGTAGTTCGAGTCTTTTCTGCGCCAAGTAGGTTTGTTAGGGCGCGAAACAGCTGACTTTCAAACTGCCGTCCTTGATCGGTAGTGATTGTTGCGGGGCAGCCGAAACGAGATATCCACTCTTGGTAGACGGTCTTCGCAACTACTTGTGACGTCATGTCATGGATAGGTATTGCTTCTGGCCAGCGCGTCGTTCGGTCAATCATGGTGAGTAGGTATCGCTGTCGGTATGCGTAGGTGTTCGCGATGTTCATCTTCTGACGATGATGCTACCAACAGATCGTCCACGAATGGGAAAACGAAGGTTAGCCCTCTGAGCACGTCGTGGATGAATCTCTGGAATGTTTGACCAGCGTTTTTTAATCCTGGACACATCCACGGAAATTCAAATAGCCCAAATGGCGTGATTATCGCTGTCTTATCAATATCCTCTTCTGTAATGGGAATTTGCGAATATGCTCTATTTAAATCGATGGTAGCAAACACTTGCTTCCCGCTGAGCTGGTATGTGAAATCCTTGATGCGAGGTATGGGGTATCTGTCTGGCTTGGTCACTGCGTTGAGTCTTCTGTAGTCACCACATACTCTTATGTCGCCGTTCTTCTTGGGCACGACGTGAAGTGGGCTGGCCCAAGGACTTTTGCTGGGACGGCATAGACCTTGCTGCATCATTACTTCGAATTCCTTTTTTACAGCTTCATAACGATGTGGTGGTATAGGTCGTGCCTTAGCATAGACCGGTGGTCCATTGGTCTCTATGAAGTGTTCAACGTTGTGCTTGCTGTTGGTCTTCAATGATGTGGGTCGTGTCACGTCAGGAAATTGACTAAGAATTTCGTGGTATTCTTGTTCACTGTCTACGGTTCGAACAGTGGGTACTGATGATTTGCAGACCGGTGCTTTGATTGAGAGGGATGTGATCTTGTCGATGATGGTACGTCCGGCAATGTCTACGAGTAGCTGATGATGTCGCAGAAAATCAGCGCCTATTATCGGCTTACTGACTTCGGCAATTGTGAATTTCCAGCGGTAAGGTCTTCGTAGATTTAAATCTAACTCCATGGTCTTTTCCCCGTAAGTCGGTATGACTGTGTTATTGGCCGCGTACAGACGATATTCAGTAGGTTTGATCTTCATTCCTCTTCTTTTTGGTATGACGGAGATGTTTGCACCGGTGTCGATAAGGAAAGATATCTTCGATTTTTTATCTTTCACGAATAGGCGGTGAGATGTGTTCCAGTCGTCGTTTACCGCCGCTGCCAACGCTGGTTCTAGTTTCCCTGGTCGGAATTTTCGTCGAATTTGCATGGTCTTGTGCATTTCTGCGCTCTTTTTCCGAAACGACGGTGATAATAACAAACGCCGCCGGTATCGGGTGAAACGTTGCGTGATGTCGGGTAAAACTGGCGGAACTGGCGGCGAAGCGTGCGAGGGCGCGAGCGTGCGCGTGAATAGTACGTTTCGCGTCCGTCGTGGCGCCTGCGGTTCTGTGCTTGCATTTTTAATTCTGAGATTTCTTCTACTAACATGTCGAGTTTTTCATTTATGGATATGTTCTCTGACGATGTAGGTGTAGATGTTTGCGCGACGCCTGGTGACTGGTTTGATCTGCTGCATACGACTGATACTTCTGGCTGCGCAGTTTCTAAGACCTTGTCTGCTAGCAGCGCTAACTCGCTGAGGCTTGACTTTTTAGCGATGCTCTCGCTGACGGCTAGGGCTGCGCGAACAGAGTGCGGCAGATGGTTCGCCCACATGATGCGGAGAGTTGAGTCGGTGATAATGCTGCGTGCGAGAGTCTGCATTCTGCGCAGTAATTGTGAAGGTTTCATGTCCCCAAGCTCTGTCTCCGATAGAAGTCGCTGGGTTTGCCGCTCTTCTGATTCCTCGTAGATTTGTAGAAGGCGCTCCTTGAGGGCTTCGTATTTTTTATCTTTTGGCGGTTGCAGGAGGATGTCTGAAATTTCATCTATATCCTGGCGCTCCAGCTGGCCGATGAGGAGCTCGTACAAAGCCTGGTCGCCTTTCTTGTGCGACGAAACGATGGCCTCGAATTGTATGAACCAAATTCGTAGTCTGTCGCGCCAGAGTGCAGGAATTCGCAGGTTGGTGGATACACCGGAGATTTCTTGAGCTTCTGCGGTAGACATTTTCTGCACTTTCCTATTTCCAGTATTGAGCGGGAATTTATTCTTGAAGCTGTTGCGTGTTCTTCCAACGGTGGGTGTCACCACTTTAGCGCTTCTCGGTATGAAAGGAAATACAGTATTGCGAGTCGGAATATTGGTTAATTTATTTACAAAACTTAGCCTACTATATACAAAAAATAAACCTTATAGCTAGTGCGTATCTACATGAGTAAAAATATCCTTAATTAATATTTAAAATTATAGGCGGCGCTGCTGTCGTAATAGCACGCCGCGCGCGCATGGAAAACATATAAATAGATGCCGCGTTGCCGCGCCGCCGTCCAGTTCTCCGGCGGTCGTCGTGCAGCGCGGATGTATGTCGCTACAAGGTCAACAAAATATTTAAATAATTAATAAAACAACTGAACTGAATCTAAATTACTTTTTTAAAATATTTTATTTAGAGGTCTGACAACAAAGTAGGTAACTCACTAGCTCTAACTCTCGCAGAAAAATCAACACAATTAAAACAATAATAAAACTTACAAACGTAATTACGATTGCCTGAAAATAATAATGCTCTTAATATTTCTTTGGTAAAATATTTTTTTTTACAAATACCTAAACAAACACTTTATTAGAGCGTATGATAAGCTTTATTATTGGACATAGAAAAACTTTTAAAATAGCTTTGACTATCATAAAATAATTACTTATAGTTAAAAAAAAACGGAAACATCAACCTATAATACTGACATTATACCTTTAATAACAGTTAGACAACAAAAGTAAGAAATAAAAATGCGTACCGAAAAAAATAATAATAAAAAATTAACAGAATTAGTACAAACAAATCAACAGAACGGAACGAATTCTTTTTATAATATATAAATTCTTTTTAAGTAAGTTAAAACCTTATAATATAAATTCTAAAACAAAATCCTTAATCTGAATCATTCCGAGTCAATGTGTGCAGTTTGACTCCACTGGGAGGTTGGCGTAAAAATTGTGATGAATAGCTGGAATTACACCTCTTGTAACTCATTAAATCATCGTTTATTATTGAAATGAGTTGAACTAATTTTACGGATTATATCAACCTCAAGATACTGTAAGCTCTTTCTGTGTAGATCGACTAAGAATAATAATGATAAAACCTGAGGGTACCCTAAGACAATTATGACGTATAGGCAACTACCACCTCTGTCCACCCGCGACCATGAATGCTGTAAAGTGTTCAAAACGTCGGGATATTAAAATAAAAAATAAACTGCTATATAATACATAAAATTATGTTCTTTTCATCGTTTGTTTCAATTTAGATATATGCAGCTTATTGTAAAGTAGGCCCACAACAACATCGCTTTCATTTCGTTGTCATTCGTCTGGTATTAGCTTTCTGAGATCTGTTAGATCATACTATATTACATGAAGTCTATTTGGATCTACAGAAAGTACGTTTAATGAGAAATATCTTCTTCCGGCATCTAAGAAAGTGCTTCTATTTCCATTAAATGAGTCCCAGATGGCAATAGAGACTCTAAAATTTAAAAAAAAGTAACAAAAGACAGTACTTTTTTTGCAATTACCACGTAATTTATTGTATGTTAACCTTACCATATCCAATTCTGCAACGTAAATCAGCGTAAATAACACATACGATAAAAGTCAGATTTATAAATACCACGTAAATAGTCGTACGTAGTACATACGATAAAATAATTGATTCGATTGGCAGCGTACAAAATCGTAAGTACTACATACGATATAATTTGATGACCAAAAAGCAACGTACTAAATTGTATTTGTTATATACGATATTTTTGACATAGTTTCGTAAAAAACTTAAACACTTAACAACAACGATACAATACGACCCCAAAAGGAACATCACAGTCTTTGAGTTCTTGAATTATGTCTCAAATACGAACATGATTTATTTTTACTCATTATCAATCTTATATAGTGATTTAAATTAAGTAAATGGTAAAACGAATTCATGCCGTGCGAGCGGAGCGTAATTCCCACGTACAAGCCGGTAAGTGATAGATACGATTCGCCGATCATCCGTACTCCCGTGCACCTTTACCCCGTATAATATAGCTAGAGTATATACAATTATTTACGGCGCCCACAAAAATAACATACGCCTTTATACGGGAAAAAACTTTTTCATTTTTCACGTTTTGAAAATTCTGTAAATGGTATTAAAAAGTAAATAACACCTTAATTACGAATCACTGAAAACATGAAAATCATGTTTTTAGACATACGATACTTAACGTAGGAGCCATCGCTGTATCTTTATTCTTTACTAGCTGACCCACGCAGCTCCGCCCGCGCTGTTTACGTTAACTAAACTTTCAATAATATACATTCGCATAGAATACAAAACCTCCTTTTTTAAAGTCGGTTAAAAGCTTGGACCCACTTTGTATTTGCCCTCCGAAGCACGGAGACGTTTAGTTCAAATGGCGTTAAACGGTCACCCATCTATTTAATGACCTTACCTAACGTTGCTTAACCTGATCGATTGGTTATTAATGTAGGCAGTAGTGATTCTGCTGTTATGGGCTGGAGCAGCAGTAGTGATTCTGCTGTTATGGGCTGGAGCACCATCTTGCTGTAATTAATTAATAACATAAGTAAACAGATGGATCTTTGAGTAAAAGTGCTTTAACTTGATCCATTGAATTAATAATTTAAGATTTCATTGTTTTCCTTTTAATTAATTTATGAAGTTTGTTAGAGAGATTTCATCCTTATAATTGACCCTAACGATCGATGCAATAAAAGTACAGGGTGCTACTTTTAGAGATTTTAGTCTGTTCGATTACCGGGTGCGGCAAGCGAATTTTTAAAAATCTTCGAATGCAGTGTCTTTCTTTTAAAAAATAAAGGAATGTTTTCTTTGAGTAAAATTTTCTATCTACAGTATTAAGAGTACTTCCTCTTCAGGTGGCATTACAAAATTCCACCCTGTATAGATAAGCATATTTCAAAAAGAAATTCAAGCATCTCGCCAAGCCTTTTTTTTAAGAAACAATCATTAAAACGTCTTATATTATTAGTTAGTTCATCCAGTTTTCGGTTTGTTTAACATAAAACACGTCAAAAATCTAACGTCGTGACGTTAATTGACAAAAAAATACAAGTTCCGAAAATTTGATCGATGAATTATTATTGAAGAGAAAACCAAGGAGAAAACGAAAACCTTTTGCCAAGAAAATAATAATTTGACATCTGTCAATTTGAAAGTTTCGTAACTTTTTGTTCCCAGTAAGTACATTTTCATACTTTAGTAAATTAAATATTAATATAGGTCATAAAATTATCGATAATTTGTCGAAGTATACAGTAATCATTTTCATATCGGAGCCTACAATTTACCTTATAGGCTTATACCAATAATATAAAGAGCTAATATTGAATTCGTTCTTCAGAAATTGTTTGAAAGACTACGAGCTACGGCGTAGTAGGCACGTAGCGCAGGTGCTACGCCGTAGCTGGTTATTTGCACAAAAGCAAAGATCTACATTTAACACCAGTCGTAAGATGATCATGAACAATTTAGTACAAATAATAACATACCTTTTTGTATTTTTAAAATTTATATTATCACTATCACTACATAGTATAAAACAAAGTCGCTTCCCGCTGTCTGTCCGTCCCTATGTATGCTTAGATCTTTAAAACTACGCAACGGATTTTGATGCGGTTTTTTTTAATAGATAGAGTGATTCAAGAGGAAGGTTTATATGTATAATACATGCATAATATAGTAAAGAAACACTAATAATTTTAGAGGTTTCTAATGTGATGTCGTAAATAAACACATTTTTTGCGCTTACATTGCCAACGCTGGCTGAAACCCACGAGATAGATCAAAATAATGTACTACAATATTGTACAACTTAACAAGGTCTACAAAAAAGTCCGCGATGGTATATGTTTATTTCTTAGGGATAACCCACAATAACTATTTTTTATCCTTTACTATGAACCCGTGCGAGGCCGGGGTGGGTCGCTAGTTAGTAATAAAAATAAAAAAATACCAGCGTTGTTTATGTTTCACTGTTGGACACGGACCTCCCTTCAAGATGAAGGGGCTTAGGCCATAGTCCACCACGCTGGCCAAGTGCGGGTTGGCGGACTTCACACGTCATTCGAAAGCTAGTTAGGCTTTCTCAGACATGCATGTTTCCTCACGATGTTTTCCTTCAGCGAGAAATCTCACAAAGACGATTCACACATGATTGCGAGCCGGGGTTTGAACCTGCCCACCTCGTATCCAAGGCAAGCGCTCGCCCAATGAGCTGTTACTGCTTTTATATATTATCAATATTGAAACTGTAATATCAAATAAAACGATAATTAAAGCTATAAGTAATGTTGGGTACATTACGTTCATAACTAATACGAAATTAATACAAGTATAAATTATTGATATTAGTAGTAGTATTGTACAAGAATTAATTACAGAAGTCGTGGGACAGATACTATGCAGAGAAGACAGTACAATATATAAGTTACAAATTAACCTTTCATTCTATCTTTGGAGATTGATGGGTTGTATACCTGGCTCTGCTTAGTTTGGAGGCCATCAGATGGCCATGTGTGAAGTACTTCCAGGATCTTATTATTAATTCGATACTAAACATCTAGTTTAGGGGTTCCGGGTTAGATTTGCTTCCCCCATCTCCTCTCGTTGGGTGTCGTAAGAGGCGACTAGACGAGAACAGGAAGACGGACAGCGGCGTATTTCTTTTGGATATATCTTCCACCTATACCGCGATCCCCAAGCCGCCTGCCAAGCGTGGGAATTATGGCAAACCCTCGCTTCTAAGGGGGAGGCCTTTGTCCAGCAGTGGACGTCCACGCCTGCTAATGATGATGAATGAACCATCTAGGAGGATCCTCCGACCGAGCGAGGTGTGATGATTGGCCAGGGCCGAAGCCCCCAGCAGTTTTTTTTTTTTTGGGACTGATATACGCTGTTGGCCGCAGATGGCCATTACAGCTTCACCGGACAATAGCCCCCGGCAGTTGTCGGGATGTTGTATATATTCTCAACGTTTGAGAAACTTCGCTTGCGAGATTCAGGATTCAGAGGTGGCGCCATCTATCTTATTGAATGTGATATTACTCGCTTTTCATCGCATCAGTATACCACATGTGGTGTCATCTTGTATCGAGTCGCCACAATACGTTGTTTATAATATAGAAAATGATCATACACAAAAGGTGGAAATCACAGAGACGCTGTCTCGAATCGGCATTTCACGACGAGTATTAAAGTATTTATATCTAAATTTAATAACTATTTCCGTATGGTTATACTTTGTCTCGCTTGTATGGTGACCAACAGATTCCAGATTCTCGGAAATATTCCCCATTACAGGTAAGGTTTAAAGTTGTATTGAACTGATTGCTATTCCATACCGGTACTTTGGAATATAGATGTTATAAGCACTGAAATTAATATTCCTTACACGTACTTTAGGTGCCTGAAAGCTGTTATTTAAATGATTAGAATTTATATTTCGTACGTCTTCTTTTTCCTATTCATATATATCAGAAAACTAGGCACGTTCAAGATTATTATGACTAATAGATTACTTATAATCAAAAATCGGTATAAATTCGTAAAAGGAAACACACATGCTAAGAATATTATAAATTATTATACAAGCATTAAAAAGCCCGACTGCGAACAAACGAAATGGTCCTAAATTACATTACACATACATAATACGTATGTATACATTTGCATATATTTCAACTCATCTCTTTAAGACCTTTCATTTGATATCCTTAATGATGTTTTTGAATCTAAAAAATAATACAAAACGACGGCTGGCGGCCGCCATATTACTTTTTTTTTGAAAAATACATAGCCTATGTCACTCTCACAACTAAGACAAATCTAACGACATATTATAAGTCACTGTCCATCACTCCGTTTAGGCTATAGGCCGTGCCAAAGAAACAGACATACATACGTACATGCAAAACATAACCATGGGGCAAACGGGCAACTAGGGGGGATTCTTAAACTTACAATCTAAATATTAAAATAAACTATTTTTGAAAAAAATAAAAACCGACTTCAAAGTAAATTATCTAAAAAGCATAAACTAACGAAAATATATTGAAGTCGGTGCTAGCACATCATGTTAACTAAGACTAGCACGAGCTGACACCGAAGTCGGTTTTTTTTTTTAATTGTTTATTTAACACTTTTTTGTGACTTATTTTAGGATAAATAAACTATTTTTAAAAAATAACAACCGACTTCAAAGTAAATTATCTAAAAAGCATAACATAACGAAAATATATTGAAGTCGGTGCTAGGTGCTAGCACACGAGCTGACACCGACTTCAATATATTTTCGTTATTTTATGCTTTTTAGATAATTTACTTTGAAGTCGGTTGTTATTTTTTAAAAATAGTTTATTTAACACTTTTTAGTGACTTTTATTTTAGCAAAATACGAACGTCTACGTTACAGTAACTTACTGAAAACATAAAAAGTTTATATCTCTTAAACTACTGCACCGATTTTGATGAAACTTGTACTCTACCCTAAGTTGAAAAATACTCTAACTATTGCAAAAAGAATTTTCAAAATCGGACTTGTAGTTTCTGAGAAATCCGTGGACAAACCTACATACATACATACATACCTACATACATACATACATAGATACATACATACATACATACACCCATAAAATTTGGTAAGTTTGTTTAGAAGCCCACATAGACTAACATATATTAATATTACGCATTTTTATCAATATTACATACATACGCGTCGAATAGAGAACCTTCTTTTTGAAGCCGGTTAAAAAATAGGTATCAGCACTATCACGCAACTCGAACGTCTACGTTACAGTAACTTACTGAAAACATAAAAAGTTTATATCTCTTAAACTACTGGACCGATTTTGATGAAATTTGTACTCTACCCTAAGTTGAAAAATACTCTAACTATTGCAAAAAGAATTTTCGAAATAGGACCCGTAGTTTCTGAGAAATCCGTGGACAAACCTACATACATACATACATACTTACATACATACATACACTGATAACATTTGGTAAATTTGTTTAGAAGCCCACATAGACTAACATATATTAATATTACGCATTTTTATTAATATTACATACATACGCGTCGAATAGAGAACCTTCTTTTTGAAGCCGGTTAATAATATAAACCGATGGGTCGTGGGTTCGATTCCCACCAAGTGTCTGGGTGTTATTTATCTATTTAAGTATGTATTTACAAAAAAAAATGTATATAAGTATTAGTATCAGTTGTCTGGTTTCCATAGTACAGGCTCTGCCTAGTTTGGGATCAGATGACCGTGTGTGGATTGTCCCAAGATATTATTATTATTATATTATCATGAGTGAAAGCATAAGTTTCAAAGTCCTAACATTCTACTCGCAGTAATTTTCAAAACATCATCTAGATAGTTCAAAAACATTCCTGGAATTTAATGTCCTCAGTCTAATATTTGTATTATCGTGTTAGTAACATATAACTAGCCAAAGTTCAGCCACATTCAGTCCACATGCTCCACACGCTATCTACATTAGAGCCAAGTAATTGTATTCACTGCTACACGAACTTGTTGACATTCCAACGCAAACACAAGTTTGCTTCAAGTATGGTTCGTGTAAATAGAAAGTGGATTATTTTACGATAGTAATATTATCTTATAAAACAAATTGATATGGGTTCATCAATTTTAGAAACAATATTCTTTTACTTTTTCTTCTTTTCGATATATTTCTGAGTTTAAAAGTGCAAAATTTTCGAAAGAGCCTCGTATACCAAGAACATAAAAAACGCAACAAGTAATCTTAAATATTATTAGGTTTCCGTACCTAACAGGTCAAAAAGGATCATTATGATGCGACTTTGTCTGTCTGTATGTCACACTTGTGTATTTCAGCATCTACTAACAAAATCAATTTGAAATTTGGAATAGTTGAAAATGTTGTTTACCTCACCTCATCGACAATGAACAAAAAAAATATATAAAATATACTTTTTAATTAATAATAATAATTTTAACAAACGAAATAATTGTCTTACAACGTGTAATAGGTACTTGTTATCAAGTTGTACTTGTAATCCTAATGGAATTTATTTTGACATGTAAATTCCATTCAGTACTACCTTGTACGTCACTACCACCTGTAACTACCAGTAACTTTAAGTATCAGATTAATTAATTGTTGCTAATTTAGTAACGGACACGTTTAGTGAAAGATGCTAACTTACCGATTTAAATTATATTATAATCAATATATATAAAAGGTGATGTCCTGACTGATTGACTGATTGACTGACTGACAGACAACGCACAGCCTAAACCGCTGGTCCTAGAGACTTGAAATTTGGCAGGGGTATTCTTCACAATACGTAGACGCGCATTAAGAACGGAATTTTCAAAATTCACATCCTAAGGGGTCCAAATAGGGGGTTTTATGTTTTATAAAAAAGTGTTCTAATTCATTATGGTTGGTACTAGAGCCTTGAATGTTCACACGCAGACGCCTCAAAGAAAATAAACAATTACGTGTTCTAAAAGTAGAAGTCACAGGACCTCAATTTTTGTAAAAAATAAATATTTTTCCATTTTTTAACACATTTCACTGTCTTCCGTTACAATAATTAGGACGAAATCAGGTTTAAGAAATTTTATGTCAAAATAGGTTAGTTAGACCCCTAAGTAAGTTAAAAATCTCTTGCGTGTGGTGTCTTTTAAAAGGTAATTGAAAATCGTTTTTTTTATGACATAAGCGGTAGGTTTGAGTTATATCATGGCTTTTAAAACTAAAATACGACATCGATGTTTAAAATTTGAATTTGTTATAATTTTAAAAGTGATGGGAAAGGATTAATTTGTTTATTTAAACTATTTTGCTAACTGCTGCGTTAGGTCGAGTGTGGCTACTAATGCACGCAAGGTTTCAATACGAGGCTGTTGAGAGTGTTCACAAACGTGTGTATCCTGCACCGCGCGCACCCGCGTCAAGCTGCCGCCTAAAAAATAAAGCTGCCGCCTTGCTCCTCAGCCATGAGCCCGGACAAATAACGGGCAACCTTCGGAG